>JBBPDH010028760.1:0-10465 GCA_037974565.1 Clupeocharax schoutedeni
GTCAGATTATTTATTAAAATTATGACAAAAACTGGTTTTTTTGGGGGGGGGGATTTTTGTTTGGGGCCCCAACAAACCCTAGGATCACCTCTGTATATGGCAACTACTGTCTCATGTAATAGGTCAGTGAAGTACTGCTAGGTCAATATGTGGATTTATGTGATGTTTTTGGCTTTTGTGACCTCAAAAAACAGGTGGCCCATCTTTGACCTTTAATTAGCCAGTGACTAAGTGAATAGGTCAGCTGAACCCAATATAAATTACATGCAAATATAAAAAAGGTAGACAGACATCAACAGAAGAGAGCTTTGTTGAAGCCTAACACATCGCTCAGTCAGAAGTACATCACAGGTAAACAGTGAAAGCAAAAAGTCTGAAAACAACACACAAACATTTACACTGCATATTTAATGTGAAAGATACTGGTCACATTTTAGCCCAGGTTTGCACTTTGTGCGTTTCTCATTGAGCAAACCTGGGCTAAAATGTGCAGACCCACCCCCACTCTAGCATGGGGTTACCAGGACCAGGACCAGAAATAGTGGTTTAAAAGCATTTCACTTTTTCAGTGCATGGTATAGAGTTCACAGTAAATCACAGTCACAGTAATGCATTATGCTTTAAGGCACAATGTTTTACGACAAACAATGCTGCAGCTATTTGGTTCAACAATAGCAGAAAATATAGCCTCATGAAAGATGTCAAAGTCAAAACAGAAAATCATTTGCCTTTATACATCAGTCCAGAGTCTCAGGATCACAAGCTGATGTTGAGATTACACATGCAACAGCTGCAGATCATACCTTATCAGTGCAATTAAGCTTAACAAACCCCCCCCAAAAAAACAAACTAAACTACATACATTATAATTATAACCAGTGCCATGTCTGAACAAATAACCATGTTTATTATGCAGTATGAACTGTTATAATAAATTAACACATTCATTACAGCACAAACAATTAACATGGCTTATATAAACCACATATATGATGAAGAATGATCTGTTACCATGGTAATGCCATGATTAATTTACAATAAGTCGTGCTCATAACGCCTAGCACTGTCAGTGCCAAACTCACTCCCAGGTTGAATAATGCATTATGACCTGCCTAGTCTAGTCACTGGTTGAGCCAGCAGTTTTATAAGCAAGCTTTCATCTTTAGTAGAAGCTGGGAGTGTGTTTTTTTTATTGAAATTTTGCTTTGGAACAATGAAAATGCTGTGGCACAAATAAAACATATTCCAAAAATCATTTATATACACAGTCGATCAATGCACCATGCAAGCTGGGTCTGATCTCCTTTGGCACGGACAACACAATGAACATAATGCATAATAATCACAGCTGCAGAGTGTAGTAATGTGTATAGTCATGTTATGTTCAGAGTTTATTAGACATGGCATTTATATAAAGTGGTACTCCGTGTCCAGAAGGCTCATTTGATCACCCTCAAACTTATTGCACAATACCCTTCCCCTGAAAAACAACAAATACTCACGTGAAAAGATTTTTAACTAAACCAGGCTTGAAAAAAAGCAACAGATTTAATCATTTCAAACAATGGCTCACACAGATAAAACTAATCTACAATTACAACCTATAAGAACAACCACCTAAAATTATGAAATGGTCCAGTGTCCCGTTAAGCTTCATTCTCTTTTCATTCGCTGAATTGATCACTGATGTTATTCACAGTCATTGAAGATTGAATTTCACACACAGGTCGCCCTTCGTCCTTTAAAAAAGTAAATTGTCAAACCGCAGCTTGCTTTTTCTTGTCAGTGCTGATGCATTTTGGACTATATCCAACTGATTGTGAAGTTCTGATTGAGGTTCAAGCCCAAGTCACCTACTGTCAACACCTAAAGAAACAGAGAGAGAGAGAGAGATGTTTTATATTAACAGGATGTTCATGTAGCCTTCAGACCTGTTTGTCACAATCTGTTAGGATCTGTAACCTGATTGGCTGTGTAGGTGAACTCAGTTTCTTGGGAGTTCACGGTGACTGTGGTCGGTGCCTTCTTCACTCCATAAAAGGAAACGGTCTCGACTGTGATGTACGTGGCCTCCTCGTGACTGTGCACTACCTCTGAGGTTAGTGTGCTCTGGGAAAGGCAAATATAGGTCAGAAGCATTTACTACACTTAAAGGTATTGCTCTACAAGGGTCAACTGAGTAGCACTAAATGACTCTTTATTTTTCTTGGATTTTCCCCCTGAGGTTCACTGACTGTTTAATTCTATGAGTATTTTTACATGATCTTCACACCTTAGAATTAAACAGGCTGTTGCTGTGCCTGCTTACAGGTAAAATACCTTCTTTCCAGTTGGTTGCTGTATATGTGTCTCTTTCAAAATGCAAATCCATGCAAACTAGGGTTGGGAAATACAGCCTAAAAATAAAAAAAACAAACAAAAAAAAAAAACCTAAAGCCAATTTCAGATTTCCTCCCAAATTTCTTAATTTATTAAAAAAAAAAAAAAAAAAAAAAAAAAAACCCAAAGACCTCATAAAAATTAAACATAAATCTAAACATTAAACTGGATTTAACCAATAAAGGGCAAAAAAAGTGCAATTTCAATTTAGCCAACATAAACAGCCTCTTGGAGAATAAAACCTTGATATACCTTTAAAAATTATTTATACAAAGCATTTTAATTTGCCAATGAATAAAATGTAGGATGAAGTGTAAGTCCATTCCGTTTTAGGCAATAAATAGAAGCCGGTCAGCTGTCTCTGCCTCTGGGGTGTGTTCTCTGTTAGGTAGGTAGTGTTCTCATATCTGAGGTCAACAGTTTTAGCATCTGGATAAACCAATTTTTCCACTGCATAAATGGGCACCAAATCTTTGACTATGCAAAATGTCACCGCACTGTAATTTCCCTCCACTGGGACCCTTTCTTTTGGTGCAGTGCGAAAAAGACACAGCTGTTGATGTTCATGCTGGCTGCCACTCCACTAGCATCTCTCAGAGGTACATACTCAGCCTGACTCTGCTGTGTCTTTGTCCGATATGCTGAAATAAGTTGGTTGTGCTGCTGCAAACTTTAAACAAACTTTACAGCAAGGAGTGTTTTGTCAGACTTTGACTTTCCAAACCCCTTCCAAATGACAGAGGAGACATGGCCAGTTTTTGAAACGAGCTCCTCACTGAACGCGTGTTGCTGTCTGCTGGTCTAGGATAAGGTGGGGTATCCTAGGTGGGGAGCGGTCGTTGTTTTGGACCATTTAAAAAAAGATGACGCGAGTCGTGGCATTCATATTAGACATCGTCTTAAAGGAAAAAAATTATTATTTGTTAAAATCCATTTACCAGCCAGTTCTAATAAACACTCCTTATAACATCAGCATGAATCTGGGAGGCTTAACTACAGCTGAGGAGTATGCAGTGACCTTACATACATACAGTGCCACCAGAATGTATTCACACACCTTCACTTCTTTTGCTTTTTCAGTTGAATATTTTGCTGAAGCTCCTTTTCCAGCAATCACAGCCTCAAGTCTTCTTGGGTATACCTCTACATTTTTTGCAGACCTGTTTTTTGTCATCTTGGCTGTGTGCTTTGGGTCATTGTCATGTTGGAAGATAAATTGTCACTTGAGTACTTGAGCACTCAAAACAGGTTTTCTTGAAGAATCTCTGTATATTTAGCTGCTGCCATCTTACCCTCTACGGGGACCAGTCACTTAGTTCCTGCCACAGAAAAACATTTCCACAGCATGATGCTGCCATCACCATACTTCATAAAAGGAATGTTGTTGGCCAGGTGATGAACAGTGCCTGGAGTATGTATGGAGATACAGGACACTTCAGGCCAAAAAGTTATATTTTGCTTCTTATAGTTTGCGAATCCTTAATGTGCTTTTTGGCAAACCCCAAGCAGGCTACCATGTGCCCTTTAGTGAGGAGTGGCTTCTGTCTGGCCACTTTACCATAAAGGCCTGATTGGTGGAGTGCATTTGCTTTGCACCTTCTGGATGTTTCCCCAATCTCCATGAGGGTTTTCTGGAGCTCCACCTTAATAACCACTGGGTTTTTTGGTCACCTCTCTGATAAAGGCCCTTCCACATTGCTTGGTTTCTGCTCTGATGTGCACAGTCAACTGTGAGACCTAATATAGACAAGTGTGTGCCATTCCAAATCATGTTCAGTCAACTGAATTTACCACACAGGGCCTGCAATCAAGTGTGTGCATGTTTTCACTTGGACCATTTTGAATAGAGTTTGTAAAAGAAAAGTATACTCAAATCTATTTTAGAAAAAGTCTGTAACGTAACAAAAAGTGGAAGAAGTGAAAAAGTGTGAATACTTTCTGGTGGTACTGTACCTAATACACGTTAATGAGATTGTAATTTCTAATACCTGTTTCATTTTAAAGACAATGTAGGCATACTGGTCAGTCTCATACGTGTCGAGAGTCTCTCCATCGTCCCAGAAAACATCACCTTGCGCCAGGCCATCCTCAGTCAGACACACAATCAAGCGCAAGGGCTGTCCACTGCTCACCCACAGAGTTGTGTTGGGTCTCTGAAACACACACGTACACACTGAACTCTTGGTATAAAGATGTGTCTCTATTAAATAATTTAAAGTTTCCACAAGAAGTTATTCAGAAGCCTAAGATCACTATAAGTAATGCAAACAGCATGTACAGCATGTCACACTGGACTCTGAAGGAGTGGGAACATGTTATCTGGAGTGATGAATCACACTTTACCACCTGGGAGGCTGATGGAGAAATATGGATTCGGTGGGAGAACACTGAAGAGTAACATTTATTCTACTGCATACAAAGAAATCTAGGGTACCACAACAGAACTGAGAAATTCCGTTATTAAAAGAGAAATGCAGACTAGACACTTTTTGCTTTGGCCTAGTTAAACGTTTATAAGCACATTGTTTAAAACCAGCTGTAAGAAAATGAAACTTGAAGTGATTCAGTGTAAATATACTGGAATAAAATGTTTTAGCATTAAAAACCTACATTCTGTCTGTTTTGAATTTGCTGACAGGTGATGAAAAACTTCAGATTACATATTTGTTGACACTTGGGGGGAAAAACTGTTAGAATAAAATGCAATTATACAAATTTAGTGTTGCATGACAAGCTCTTCAGCCTGCCTTTGTGCAACAATTCAGCATCAATCAGTGATATTGGTATTCTATCCATTTTGCCACATTTATCAACAGATTATTTAAAAAATTTAAAAAGAAGCAAATGTAATATATATATATATATAGAATAGATAAGTTTTACTTGCTTTATTTTATAACCACGTATTTGTTTTATCAAACTAAATAAACAGAAAAACATTGCATTTAGTTTTGTTCCTGTGGAGAATACACTTATTTTCTCATGGGAAATCAATAAAACAATTGTTATTTTACACACTTCAGTAATGCAAATAACCCGCTCTCAGCTAAACCATACTGTTTCCAAAAGGCACACAATAGTGATGGAAACCTAGCTGCCATTAAAAACTCTTCTACCTGTGTAGGTATGATGGATCCTTCTCTGAGATGCAAGTTGATTTTGTCCAGAGGAGTGAGAAGCTTGATTTCTTCACCTTTGCTAACTAATGAGTCACCCTGTGATACACACAAACATACATACACATAAATCCAAATTGTACTAAAACAGATCAGCAGCTTTAGGTTACATTTCCCTGTTAGTGAGCTATATGATGAAGAAACTTACCGTGTAAAAGTCATACCAGATGCCTTGTGGAAAGTAGCCGACCACATAATTCACATCAGGATCTAAAACTGGCGTCACCAATAAACTCCTCCCCCACAGGAACTGTCTATCTATGCCATACGTCTTCTGATCTGTAGGGAATCTGAAATATAATCATCGCAAAAGATAAGAGCACATATAGAACTGGGCTGAACACTGAATCAAAATACTGGTATTACTGGATTAATACTAGAGTGTGATACGTTCTGGAAAACAATTTGCAGTTTTTTGGTAAACCAATACTATGACAGGAGTAAAAAATTAGTCTTGATTTATTTTTGACCAAAATAACTGACTATTGTTGGATTACAACAAATAATGTGATTCATCAAAACAAACCACCCAAAGAAACATCTGAACATGGTCAGGATATGTATACAAAATGTGTGTCAGTCCCACTGTGAAAACAACATACTGTGCAGCCCTAATAAAATATATGGTGACAATCTGAATGAAATGTACTATGTTTAAAGAGGTTTAACATGGCTGACTATTCATAGTCCTGTTTACATGCAACCTAGCATCGTCTGACTTAACACTACACATCAGTTTCTCCATGTATGGGTTGCTTACCGTTTAACAATATACAAGTCCCTGTTTCTCCTTCACCTTCAAATCTGGTTCAACTCTGCTACAGACATGTCTGTATACCTCTTGATCAGTACAAATATATGTTGCAATGTGCAAATGTGTGCTGTTTCACTGAATGAGAAGTGTGAGGCAAGTTAACCTAGCTGTAATATCTTTCATCCCTAATATGAGCAAAATAAGCTGCATAAGAAACCGCCACAGTAAATCACACCAATACCCGTTACCATCACTGTTGAATATCTGCTACCCATTTTTCAGTGTTCTATTAAAGCCAACATTGATCTCCACTGTCCCATCCTGGGTTTAATGTTTCAGTGAACTGTTCTTTGTGCCTAACCTAACAAAAAAATAGAGGTGCTGTTTGTTTGCAACATTACATACATAATAGTACATACAGTGCAAAAAGCAAATGCACATTGTGTCTTACTCAAAAAATAGGGGTCTTGCAACAGTGTGTCCACGGATGTTTGCATGGTGAAAGAGAGTATATAGGAAGGGAAAAAGAGAATAACGAAGCAGTAGAGCTTCCTTCATTGCTGTGCGTCCAGCTGGACTGAAGGCAGTTGGGTCCTGAGCCTGCAGAAAACACGATGAAAACATCAGAATAGTGGATCCATGAGAACAGACATTTAAAAATGCTATAAATCTAGTACACACAAGAAAACACCTCACTCCAAATGATCACCCCATACACTTAAAGTCCTCCAGCACAGAAAAGCTTTTTTTTTTGTTTATTCGATGTGGTATATAAATACTGTTCAAGTGTCAAAAAAATACTGTCCACAAATGAAAATCGTGAACACAGCCCTGTTTGCTTTACCCGCGGAGCAATGCCACTCAGAGAGTTCAAGCTCACGGGACTGTCGTGCCGGTTCTCCGCAGAGGAGAGCTTTGGGACCGGTCACGTTCGATAGGTCCTGGGGAGGTAATATTTTGCGGCATTAGGTGTTTCCCCAGCTGAGGTAAGGGGCAAAATGTTCCATGACAGTGGGATCTGAACTTGGCAGCGCATTTAAAGATGCACATTGCTTTCCCTCCCTTCCGTAGACAACAAAGGGGGAAGTTTTTGGATAATAACTCCGGATCCCTCTGGGCTAAAAGGGCGAATCAGGGCTGGTTGGAAAAGGTCTCACGGAGATGTATCAGCCTGTGGAGCTTGGTACAGCTGAGTGCTTAACTGAAGAAGCAATGGCACAAAGAGATTCGCACGCCCATTACGCTGGTTCTCCAGGAGGAGAGCTTCATGCTTTGTCTTGTTAGAAAGGTCTCCTGGAGACCTTGCTCATTTTTATAGGCCTTTCATGCTGCAGAACACACTATTGGTATAGTTATTAAAAACACAAAAGTATGATTTATCCGATTGCTCTTTTATATTTATTTTTAAAAAACGACAGAACAAAAATTTAAATCTGCAAAGCCTGCAATCAGAACAGTGAAGAAATGGACAAATGAAGTGAAGGAGGAGCTGCAGGACTGTTTTTGACTGTACAGATTGGAGTGTATTTGAGGAGGCCACAGGTAACCAGTGATATCCTACATTAGATTTGGTGAAGGAACGTATGTGCCAACAAAGACTTTCCGCATCTTCAACAACAGTAAATCATGGTTCACAGCAAAACTGAGCCAGCTACAACAGGAGAAGGAGGACACACAGCAAAAGAGACAGAACTCTGTGCAAAACCCATTTAGAAACACATTGGCTCAAGAAATCAGAGCTGCTAAAAAGTACTACTCTTAAAAGTTGAAAAAACAGTTTTCAGTTAATGACTCTGTGGAGAGGCCTTCAGGACATCACCAGCTACAAAAGACCATCCACCACTGCTGAGGCTAACAATGGCCTTACTGACCTGAATGCCTTCTACTGCAGGTTTGCCTTCTACTGGCTTCACTTCAATCCACATTCATCATATATGAATACGATGTCTGCCACCTCTTTCAATGGCAATATACCCTGATGTGCATCTGAACAAGAAGCCGGACTGATCACCTACAAGAACTCTACGACCACCTACAAGAGAGATAAAAATAGGCTGTACTTCCACTTCTGAACACTGGTGGTCCTGTGGCGCACTTGCTTGTATGTTGAATAATGTTTCTTTGGCTAATGTTTGTAAAAAGTTTTTAAGTTACCTTGTTTTAGGAGAAGTGTTTTTATAATTTCAAGCTGTAAAAAAAAATTGAGCTCTGTATTTGTATGTTTGACAGTAATATCTTAAAAAAATGAATAAATAAAAAATGTTTGCCTTGTTTATATAAGACACTATATTTCACATTGCTGAAGTTTATATTTTTGTTTAAACATAGCAATGCAAAACACATCAAAATATGCTTGGAGCTTCTTAATAACTGAGGGGTAATATATTTTTCTCCTGGTCCTTATTTTAAATGGGTCATAAAAAAATATCAATAATTATCAATAGCGACCGATTTGACACACTGATATCGTGATACAGTTTTCAGCCATATCGCCCAGCCCTAGGTATATATATATATAAAGTATCAAACCATTTAAAATGAACCAGTGCAAATCTGCATGCATCCACCCACCTGAGATCCTTTAGTATTATGGTTTCTGGTGAAGGGGTAGAAAGCTCCCAGCTGAGTCCAACGCACACACAGCTCTTCAGTGGTGGTTCCCGAAAAGCCACAGATGTCTGCCCCCACCAGTGGAATGCCCAGAAGGTTGAAAGTCAACATGCCTGGAAAGTGCAGCAAAAAAATCATAAAAAGTAATGACCACTAGACTCGGGGCAGTTGGATGGCCTAGTGGTTAAGGCATCCGCCCTGCGCCCAGAAAGTCCTTAATGTGTCCCTTAAATGACTTTAATGAGGAACTAATACGTTTATGTGTTCCTTAATGACTGTTTAATGTATTTTTAGCACCTAGAAAATGAATGGAGAGTGATGGGCTCTGACTCTAAATGTGAGCAGAATGTAGTGCAGTTTTTTAAACAAGTGAACACTGTAAAGTTGAAAGGATGAAATGCAGTAAGGGATCAACCTATGCAATGCCAGTGGGTCTTCAGTGCAATGTGTAGTTTGAATATAGGATATTCACATGAATAAAAATGCATCACTTTATAAATTTGACTTGTAATTAAGCTGCATTGTGCTTGTGCTGCCATAGATAAGCACCATTTAGTTCTCATGCCACATGCTCTCAAAGTCTGCACATTGATCATTGGACTTGGGGCTGGGCTACTGTATGAGTGTTGATAGCACATCAAAGGAATACAAAAGTTAATAAGGTTATGAAACCACTGTCAATTGTCACTGTTGGAATCTGAAAGACACAAAACTAACATTTTGCAAAAATAGCAAAGTGCAGACCAAATGTTCTGTGTGAGAGGTTCAGAGAAAGACATCTGTGGTCTGTGGTAAATCATGTGTCAATACATCCCGAAGTTTTAGTAACTTAATGTTTTTGTCATCTATTAGGTAAACCGTGGGCTTAAAACTGTGTCCACAAGATGGCACTGTTTCTTTCAGACTAGAGTAGTGCACATTAAGACCTCTGCAAACGCCTATATATAATACACTGCACTGAAATTGAAATATTTTTTTTGACTGAAACCAAAAACCAAAAATGAGGAAACCGAAACGAAACACCAAAAGGAATTATTATTAAATTATTAAAAGAATCTGTTACAAAACTATGCAAATATATTAATTTAGCATTCAAACAATGCACAATATAAAATACAATTTGAAATAAAATATTTTACTTGGCTCCACTCATGATGAATAGCCAAAAAGTAAGATAGCTTAAATATTATACAAATATTATACAAATATATATATATATGCACCGATAGGATTTTTTTTTTTTTTACCGAAACCGAAAACCGGTAAACACTTGGCCGAAAACCGAAAGCCGAAAGGGGGAAAAACGTATTAAATTATTAAAAGAATATGTTACAAAACTATAGACATGTTTATTTAGCATTCAAACAATGCACAATGTAATATATAATTTTAAATTAAATATTTTACTTGGCCCCACTCATTTATAGCCTAAAATTAAGATGGCTGAAATATTATACAGTTAAATATCTTCTCATAAAACAAGTATCTAAGTGCATTTTAATATTCTGATCATAGTGCATGAACAAAGTGCATTCAGTGCAAGTGC
>JBBPDH010028797.1:0-10463 GCA_037974565.1 Clupeocharax schoutedeni
TAGAGTTCCCAGGGGTAATGCGTAATGACGAGTGCCCATGTGTACCTCTGACGCGCCTGTGCACGGTTACGCCTGCATTATGCAGGAGGAGAGACAAGGGGTACATATATACACACACACACGTGTATTGATATATATGATTTATCTGTCCATTCTCAGTTTTACTCACATCTCACACCGTCTCCATCAGTCTTCTTATTCTGTTTATACTAAAAGGCAATAAACTGCACTTGGAATGGTCTTTACACTGTGAGAGTGAAGTGTGTGTGTGTGTGTGTGTGTGTGTGTGTGTGTGTGTGCGTGCACGCATACATGTTAAAATCTCCATTCTTTACCAAAGCTGCTGGATTTCATAGGTCTGCAGTGCTGTGATCTTGTTCCAAAGTAAGCTGGCATTTATCCACTTTGTTGCAGTCTGAAGCTCTTTTGAACATAATTGTTGGTCCTTACATTAATGTTCCTCTGTCTGTAATAAAGGCTGGGCTAAATAGTTCCATAAATTATTTTGTGTAGTCTTTGTTTATTCGCTGCAGTCAGAACTAGCAGTGGGTGGTTTTGTCTTAACCCGTATACCACCAGAAAACGCAACACAAAAACCATGCAAAGCCCTTTTCGCTGAGTCGGAATAAAAAAAGCAGCAGTCCTTCACTTCCCACTGTTTTAAACACGTTATAAAATCACAGTCTGAGGTCCAGTTTGTGGTCAGAGGAACAGCCATAAGAGAGTGGAAGGAGCAGCGAGTCTCTTGAAGTTAGCCACTAGCCATTAGCCTAGCATGGACATGTGCCTGCTTGCTGTGCTTATATCTCATGCCAGCTGCTCCACCCATTCCCTCAGCCAGTCGTGTCAGGAAACACTGAGGTCTCAAGGCCTGCCTGGTCCTCAGAACAAGCAAAGAGGCTCCACAGCATCTCAGCTAATTCTGCTGAATTATATACCAGTAGTGTCTGAGGGAGACATTCAGGAGAAACTTGCCTTTACCTTGTTTGGGTTAGAAAACAATACTGATGTATCTCTGTGTATTGTGCAGTTCCTTGGTCACTATGTTGTACCATATAAAACTTAATTCTTAAATGTTTAAGGCACATCAGAAAAAAGTAATAATCCACTGTTACAAAAAGCAGGTTTTCTTAAGCATTTAGAATTATTTTGCTCTTTGGCCAATATAATGTAATACCATTTTTTTTTGGTACAGATTTATTTACTACTAGTTAAACCAATGGGTGGAAAAAAATTGAGGGCAGTAAGGGCTTTTTATGAGGCAAAATTGCATGTGTGTATATTTATGTGTATGTCCGTTATAAAAATGTCTATCTGGAAACTGAAGATCCTTTTCTGTTAATTACTTTATTGGTAAAGGAGAACTCCTGCTGATGTACACTCACACACTACAGGAGAATGTTTATCTTTTTAGTGTGCGTATACTCAGAGCTCGAGGGGTGTGTTGGAGTATAGTTTGGTGAAGGCGTCTGACAGAGGCATGTTCAGGGTTTGTCGTTAAAACAAACCGTGGACCCCTTCGTCCATGTGTGTGGTCTACCGGAGGTCTCTCCATCTGCACCCTGCCAAAAACAGCAGCCAGACGGGCTTAGAGGGAGGGTCCGAAAAGCCCTACGGAAAATACCACTGAAGGGCAGTGCAGAAAACATGAAGCAATAAGGAGCTGGTTCAGTTGAGACCACTCATTTCCGCCATAATTAAAAGTAATCATTTCTGTTTTATAACGTGTGTCCTGCATGTTTAGGATGAGTAATTGGTCATCACCAAAATAATTGGTTGTTTCAGGATTTCCAATCATGTTTCAGTATTTCCCAGCTGTTGATGTTTGAACTACATCATAAGTATGTGATTTAGTAAAGGAAATATATGAATCACAGCCATGAAGTATCAGTGCTTTCTTCCTTAGTCGCATTATGAGCAATTTCAAGACACTGTGGTATGAGGAATTATTAGGGAGTCTCTTATTGCGCTTTAGGTAGCTGACCTCTGGAAATGCCTCTTTTTCCTGTCAGAAACGTAAAAAAAAAAAGTTTATGTGGGTCACAGCTCTGTCGAAATCCAAACTGCAGCCTTTGCAACAGCTGGGCACATGTGATTTAAGAAGACAGCTGTGTTGTTACACTTGCGTGCTGTTTCAGTGCCCAGAAGAGAAAGTTTCCTCTATATTTGTGAATTTCACTTGGTTAAATAAAAGGCTTGGTGACACAAACCAGAAACTGGTTCTGTAACACAAGCCCCCAGACCTGATTGGAATTAAGAGGAGTAAAATCTTCAATGGGATGTAGAACAGAATGTTCCTTTGGTATGGAAAGGGTTTTATGGAAATGGCTCATGAATGGAACGAGCCCAGGTTGCATGCCTGCATGTGGTTTGGGAAATTAACACATTTTTTGAACAAAAATACACCAATCAATTGTATCCTTAAAACCATCTGCCAAAACAGCTCCGACCCATCGAGGCATGGACTCCACAAGACCTGAAGGTGCTGTGGTTCTACACCAAGACTTTAGTAAGAGATCCCTTATGTCCTGTAAGTTTTGAGGTGGGGTCTGCATGGATAGGACTAGTTTGTCCAGCAGGTCCCATAGATGGTTGAATGGATTGAGATCTGGAGAATTATTACTTAGTCAACACCTTGGGCTCTTTGTGATTTTCCTCAAACCGTTCCTAAACGGTGTTTGCAACGTGTGTGGGGGTTGGGGGGTGGCAGCATCATCCAACTGACAGAGGACACTGCCATTAGGGAGCAGTGTCTCCATGAAGGGATGATCTTGGTCTGCAACATTTAAGTAGGTGGTCCATGTCAGAGTAATGCAGAACATTGTCCAGAGCGTCACACTTCCTCCACCACCTTGTCTTCATCTCACAGTGCCTCTTGGTGCCATTTCTTTTCAAGGTAAGTGGCATATGCGCACCTGGGGTGTATTCCAGAAAGCAAATTATGCTACATAACCGGGTAAGTTCAAGGGTAAGTTAGTTCAGAACTTACCTGGTTATGTAGTATAACCTGCCTTCTGGAATACCCCCCCTGGCTGTCCAAATAATGTAAAAGGAAACCATAACTTGCTTCATGGTTCATTCTCTGATGTAGATGCTTTTGGTGGCGGTTGGGTACTCTGACCAGTCTATGTAGCAAGCTGTGCTGGACTGTGACTCATTTCTGTCATTATCAGCGTTATTTTTTTAGTAATGTGTGGTACAGTAGATATTTTATGGGTCAGACTAGAGGAGCTAACCTTATAGAAATAAATTGGTGACAAAGTTTTTATCGAAAAAAAATTCAATTTTTGCAATTGCATAAAAACACGCATCATTTGTTTTCAATTGTAAATACAGCAGTGCGCTCCAGTGCACTCATGCAGCGTGTCAGCCTCCAATGCATTAAATGCACGCAAGTCCGGCAAAAAACGGGATTTCAGTCCATGAAGATTATGCTCTGCAATCTACTTCTTTTCCTGTAGGTCCTGGATGTCAGACTGAATTTCCAACTCCAATTTGAGCTGAATTTTTAACTGAATTTTGAGCGGAATTTTCTTCTGATTTTGTCCCAGTGAAATGGTAAAGTCGAAATTAAGGTGCTGAATTATACTGATTGAATAATTGAAGACATTTTTTGCTAAATTTGAACGGCTGAATGTGTCTGTACTGAAACTTAAATGATATAATTACAACTGAATTAAATTCTACATAAACCTACATGTATTATCATTGTCATGTTTTTATTCTGTTTCAACAATAGTGTTTTTTTTGTTTGTCTCAGGCACCTAAGGCCCTGTGGGCGTTTCTCCAGTTCTCTTTTCTTGGTGCTCTTTTGTTGTGTTCTGATCACTGAACAGCGGGAACCCACACCCCCACAATATTGGATATGTTTATAATTTGGCTCTTGAAAAAGTGTCTCAATTTTCACTGTAACTAGGTAATCTGTTATTTGCTTCACCGGTCAGTGGTTTAAATTGATGGCTGATCTCGGCATATTTACATGTTTTAGCATAGCAACTTTATTGCATGGTTTTACACTCGTGGTCTTTTGTTAAATAGGACACATCAAACAGCTTTAACATGCATGCTTTATTAAACCCTGTGAGATTGAGACTGTGTGATGTGCTTAACAAAAACACACATTTGTAGCGTCCAGGTGAAAGTATTAGATGTTTTTGTGTGTTGTGCTTCAAGATGGAATTCAGGGGGACTAGGTAAAGCCTGTGGTTTTCATTAGTCCTTTAAAGCCTTAAACGGACCTCCCCAGGCATTCGCTTATCCAACATTTCTCCTGAAATCGTATAAAAGGGTATTAATAGTGCCCCCCACCTTTCCGCAGTAACCGCCTCTACTCTTCTGGGTCGGCTCTAGATGTTGGAAGGTTGCTGTGAGGATTTGATTGCATTCAACCACCAGAGCCTTAGAGAGGTCAGGCACTTGTCTAGGATCACAAATGCCGCTCAAACTTTTGCCCAGAGCTACTGGATGGAGCACATTCTCTCCAAATAGTGCAGTTCCACAGCTCAGTACTGGCGGACTTTATTTTTATTTTTTTTATTATTATTATTATTATTATTATTATAATATTATGTGCAGTAGAGTATTATGTGCAGTATCACTATTGCATGCAGTAACTGACTCGAGAACCACCATTTCTGTTTACTTCTTTTGCAGTAGTTTTATTTATTTTATCTAACTCCCTTATCGACCACTGTATTGTGTATTTAGTACAAAGTATTTCTAGATTTTTAAAAAAAGTTTTATTTTGACTTTCTGTTATATTTTATATTGTTCTCATCTTTGTGTCTCTGTGTGTCTGTGCATTCATAGCATAGTTTCCTGTGATTCTAGACCTTATGCTCACGTGTGTCTGCTCCACAGCGTTAAATTGAGTGTACATTGTTTATAGAGTGTTAAATTGGTCAGAGCTTTTTCATGGAGATTATACAAGCTGTGTGCGCACACCTGAACACTTGGGTCTGCACTGGACTAATGGATTTAAAAGACTGTCTGAATACTTTTGGACATAGTTCATAGTTCGTGAATAATACTTATATTCTATATTATCAACTTAAAACAGAAATGTTGATTGAGGGGCAAACTACACTGAAAGCCTCCAAGCATTCAGGTTTAGTACATCTTCCGGACTTCGAGAGGAGAAATGGTTTTGTTGGCCACAGCTAATGTGGTTCCATATAAACACTTGGTGGAAATAAACATGGCATGTTTTGTTTTTCAAGTTCCAAGATCTTAAAGAGCCCGAACTGAAAGCTTAGTAGAGTGGAGTAAGGGAGGGGAATGAAAAAGCAGGAGAGAGGAAGAACAGTGAGGGAGAGAAAGACTCCTTGTGACAGAAGTAGAACACATTTTATAGAGCAAAGCCAGGATTGTGACCTGGTGGGAGGAATTTGGCATCAACAGATCTGTGTGCAGTTGCTAATGGTATAACAATTGTTACACAGTATAAAAAATTTGAAGGAGTGGTTATAACTGGAAATGTTAAACTTCATGGCCGATACGCCCCTCGCTGTGGTTGGAGTCCCTGTTTACTGTCTTTCGTGGAAACCGCTAGTCGGCGATCAAAAATCTGGCTGCAGCCTATAAACATGAAGTGGGTGGGAAGGGGGCGGTGCTTAAGTTATGGACAAATCTATGCTCAAATGACTGGACATTTTATCTGAAGCTACATAAAAATGCTATAGAGTGCTATTTGAGGCTTGTTTTTAATCAATCTGAATGTAACCTTGACCTCAGATTTGGAAATGGCAAAAAACCTGAAAATATCTGTTTGGTTTCCAAAGTCCTTACAGTAGTTCCAGTCTTGGCAACGTCCCTGGACAGTTATTTCTACTTGCACATCTCTTAAAAATGAGGAGAAACCTATAAACCATTTTGAAATCACTGGTAGAATTTGTTGCTCAAGTAAACCTCAGTAATGTGTTTTTTTCTGGTTCTTTTGGCTACTGTATACACACTTATCTCCTCTATAAGGGCAGAACTTTTCCCACTGGCTCCGTACCAGCAAGTTGCGAGGATTGGAATTTCCCCGTAAACAGCCACCATGCTGAGTGATACAAGCCATCCAGTTTATTTTTCAACCTCCTCTGCTGTTACACCTCTATCAAGTGGATATTTAAATCTAATGTCAATTTATATACACCCATATGGTTGCATGTTCTTTATTTGTTTGCTTGTTTTTTATTGTGTGGTTAATTTGCTGTGGTTCTGCCTGACTGAGTGAAATCCGTTTCCAGAAACCAGCCCAAACAGCTCTGCACTCAACCATCACCTGCAGCAGGACTCGTCTACAAAGCCAAAATCGTCATGCAGATTCTGTTTCAAACTAAAATGTTGCTATTTGATGGTAAAATATTGATGATAGGTTTCGCAAATCAAAAACTGGTGCTTTGCATACATTAATGTCAAAAAAGCCTACTTTTTGAGAACAGGCCAGAATGGCTCAGTCCTAGCCTGTAATGGCATGGGTTGCTCAGTACAGTGAAAAAGTCTTGAGCCCCCTTGTTTCTTTATATTTTGCTTACAAAGATACAGACTATTGTATTTGTGATGTGGTCTTGAGGAATTTACATTTAGCTGACGCTCTTATCCAGAGCGACGTACATCAGTGCTTAAGAAGTCCACAACTGTTTCTTACTTGATAAACAGCTTAAATCCATGTGAACAAGGAACAGTTCTCCAGGTTTCCTGAAGGACTTCCAGAGACTCTGATTTCCAGTCCAGTCCCTGAACCTGACCAGTTTCAGAGGAATGTTTCTGTTGGTTAAGACACACAGTGACCTACATATGAATCATTCAAGCAGAAGCAGACCAGTATATGTCCAGTTTTCATGCTGGACTCTCTCTCTCTCTCTCTCTCTCTCACGCACACACACATTTATGCACAAAAGTATAAATACCAGACTGACAGCAGTGTTTAGGCAAATGGTTCGTGTGTGTGTGCACTCAAGATATTTTTCAGCCTCCGTAAGAACAGCTTGAAAACATTTGTCAGGTCGAACTTTTCAGCTTTCACATTTTAGCATAATTGAAAGGAACACGCGTGACTAGAAGCAGTGGGTGTGTGTTGAATGTCAAATCTGTGTTTTGTCACTTGGACGCCTGTGCCATAGGTGCAGTTGTGCCCATAATGTAGCCATGCTGTACATACCAGTGTTTAAAAATCACTCTGCCGGACTGCTCTGTAGGGATATTGTATGTTGCAGAAGTTTTTCTCTTAAGATATTTATAAAAAATAGTAACAGCTATTGGTCATGGTAGTTAAATTAGTAAGTGACCTGCTGGATTTGAAGGGCATCAGTATAATGGGAATTATGTTCTGATATTTAATCCTTTATTAAAATCTGTGAACTTGTGCATAATATAATACTACAGTTGTGTATAATTCATTTCTTCTTTTGGTGTCTCAATTCAGTACATTTTCACTATGGTTCAAAAAAGTGTTGTTTTAATACACTTCATGGGATATTGGCAGTATTGAAACTAGCCCTTGGCTTGATATTATAAAATTGTTTCTCTAAGGACAACTTTTTGGAACTGTTTAGAACCCTTTTTGATGTCTGTATTAGAACAGTATGAACTGTATGTTGCTGTAGCCTATATCTATGTTGTATCAGTGCAGTATGCAAGGAGGCTTTATGAATGTGTCTGTGTGTCTTTTACAGGTCATGGAGGAAACGAGCACTCAGATCGCCTGGCCCTCCAAGCTGAAGATCGGAGCCAAGTCTAAAAAAGGTGCAAAAACACACCAGAATGTATCCGTGCATTTGATACAGTGTATTAGAATCATTTTGGGTCAGAGAGGTTCACACGAAAGCAAAACAGAAAAAGAAAGGGAAGGTGAATTAGCGAATCGGTTAGTATGGGGATTTTCCATGTAATGTATTATAGCAGTTAAACCATGCCTCGGCTGCGAATCCTGTCTTTTTACTTTTCCAAGACAAAGCTACAAAAAAGAAAGAACAGAAGAAATGGGGGGAAAATCCTTGTGCTTCAAAATTACCCTTAAAATATGTTTTCCTACCATTGTAGCCACATTTCATCCTCTAGCTGTGTGTGTGTGTGTGTGGGTGTGCGCTCTGTAAATAGTCTAATTGACTGTATACAAAACGTGCATGAAAGTTCATGTGTGTGTGCCAGAGACTGCGCAATTGTGGTGATACACACAACACCAAAAACACACTACCACACGCACACTGAATGTTAGCAGCATTCTTTATAGCATGGTATTCTAAAACATTAGTGTGTATAGTCACACATACAGAGAGCTGATGATTACCATATGGCAGGAAAGAGACCCTGCCTGGTGTTATACGCTCTCTCTCGCGCACACACGCACACACACACACACACACACACACACACACACACACACTGCAACTTGCAGCGTGAGTGTGAATGCATTTGTGTGTACGCCTGAACGCATGTAGGACAAAAATGTTCATAAAATGTAAATGTATAAAAATGTTTTATAGTACTAAACTATAGTACCTTTTTTTTAGTACTAAACATGTTCTTTAATGCAGGTGTTAAAATATTTTCACAGTTACATTAAAACCTCATTTGGCCATTTTGTCTCTTTACAGCACAAATGTGTTTTTATTTCTTTTACTGTTGTTATTACTGCTACTGTTACATATAGGTACTTAAGTAATCCATTTGGGACACATTACATAGAGGTATTTTATCATTTATATAATACATATGGGGCATATTAAAATGTACATATGCATACGATAAATATATATGACCTCACATCCTGACCAGGTTTAAAAACATCCTTGTGGATTTTGGGGCACAGGAGAGAAAGTTAAGGTTTAATTACAACAGGACTGTTGGGAGAGTGAGTAGGTGTGTGGGGGGTTAAACGAGCTTACTGAAGTGTGTGTGTGTGTGTGTGCGTGGTTGGAAGAGTTGCTGAATAAAGTTTGTGTTTGTTTGTGTGTTAAATTGAGTAATTAAAGGAGCACTGTGGTTTTGTCTAGTCTGTTTTCTTGAATCAGTCCATCTGCTTCGAGCCGCTGGGTTCAATAAGAGCTTTAGTCTGATTGTAGTTCATCTCTTAAAGGTCACAGACATTGTGTTAAATAAGGAGGAGCTACTTTGCCTGTAATTCCTTAGTATTTTCCATCTTTTCTCCTCAGATCCTCACATCAGGGTCAGTGGGAGAAGAGAAGATGTGAAGGAAGCCAAAGAGAGGATTCTTTCTGTTCTTGACACAAAGGTGAGGCCTGTAGAAAAAAGCAACATGAGATTCTAAACAGCTTCTGCACCTGTTTGTGGATTTTTGTGATATTTGGACGACCTTGCGTTTGTGTCGGACAATAAAGCTAAACCCTCTGTGTTTCATTATGACCTCTGTCGTTCCCCCAGGGTTTTCCCTGTAACTCGCTCTAACTTTTTGACCCCTGCAGAGTAACCGCGTGACTCTAAAGATGGACGTGTCGCACACAGAGCATTCCCACGTGATCGGGAAGGGGGGGAATAATATCAAGCGTGTGATGGAGGAGACAGGCTGCCACATACACTTCCCCGACTCCAACAGAAACAGCCAGGGCGAGAAGAGCAACCAGGTTACTCACACACACACACACACACACACACACACACACACACACGCGTGCGTGCGTGCCGATAACGTAAATGTTAATGTAAACTTGCAGATTCAAGCCAGATACAAGCCAAACAATGCCTATAAGGTGCATTACTCTTCACTTTCTCTCTTCTACTAAAGACAAACATGGCAGAGAGTGAACAGTATAAAGTTAACCCTCTATGGCATGCATTTTTATTTTAAGAGGAAAAAAATATTTCACCCTAGTTTTTGGGATCATGGCGGTCCTTGATAATATATCAATCATAAAACGTGCCCCACCCAAGACCCCCTAACAGATTTGAGTTTGTTGCCTCAGGGCAACAAAATGCTACGGGGCTACTAAAATGACATGGTACTTTATATGGAATGAGGAACAAACAAGCACTAAATACATTAGTTTTATTGCAACAACAACAAACACTTCGTTATATTTCAACAAACATCAGGTACACTTATTTTATCAATCAGTGGGTTAGAGATTAGCTGCACAGTGTTTTTGTTCATATATAAACACACACACACATATATGTATGTATATGCATGTGTGTGTGTGTATATATATATATATTAGAGGTGGGCATCGATTTATTTTTTTCTAACGCCGTTAATCGAGACAGGTTTAAAACGTGCGTGAACACGCTGAATGTGAAAGTGAAACTCTGTCTGGAGGAGAGACCGAGACAGGTTTAAACCGTGCAAGAACCGGACATGTCACTAAGATATCAAGGTGAAATTCTTCCAAGTCTGCCTAGTGAAAACCGGGGGTTTTTTTTATCGCCTCAACGGCGATAATTTTTTTTTCGTGTATATATGTGTGTGTGTGTGTGTGTGTGTGTGTGTGTGTGTGTGTGTGTATATATACACCATACCC
>JBBPDH010028808.1:0-10463 GCA_037974565.1 Clupeocharax schoutedeni
GTGTGCGCGTGTGTTTCTGTCAGTGTGTGCGCGTGTGTTTCTGTCAGTGTGTGCGCGTGTGTTTCTGTCAGTATGTGTGCGTGTCTGTGTTTGTGTGCGTGTGTGTGTGTGTGTCTGTGTGTGCGCGTGTGTTTCTGTCTGTGTGTGCGCGTGTGTTTCTGTCTGTGTGTGCGCGTGTGTTTCTGTCAGTGTGTGCGCGTGTGTTTCTGTCAGTGTGTGCGCGTGTGTTTCTGTCAGTGTGTGCGCGTGTGTTTCTGTCAGTATGTGCGCGTGTCTGTGTTTGTGCGCGTGTGTGTCTGTGTTTGTGCGTGTCTGTGCGTGTGTCCTTTTGTCTGTGCGTGTGTCTGCGCATCTGTGCGTGTGTCTGAGCGTCTGTGCATGTGTCTGCGCGTCTGTACGTCTGTGCGTGTGCGCTTCAGTGTGCGTCTGTCTGGTTTCTAAGGTATTCTGATTCCAGCACTCCAGTGTTAAATGACTCCATGATCCAGCACACCTACTGCAGTGCAGATTATGGATCTGTATTATTCTCTGGCTACTCAAGGTGACCGCCAGGACAGTCCCATTTAAAGGTCTCCCTCCCTCCTGATTAAATCTAGAGGGGAGCTGTCAGTATCGATTACAATCGGTTAGCAATCTGTTAAACATTTCAAAATACTTTCACTGGACAAAGAAACCATAAAGGAGTCTAAATGGCCATGTCCATCGTACTTCCTACTCAAAGAGAGACCAGTCGGCAATTTTAACATGGATCTTATCATCATGCAAATTGTCCACATAAATGAAGATTGACCTATTTCTGTTTCTGTTTTTTAAACTAAATAATCAGGTTTGTGTGATGTGTAACTGTGACCATTCTGCTCTAGAGTTTTATGGAGCTGGAGGCGGTTCAGTGTAGGCCTCCACTACTGTGTTATATTAGGAATGCAAACAGAAGTTTGAGCCGTGTGTGTTTTCGTAGGTCGCTCTTGTTTTCTGTACTTTTTCTTGCTAGAGATGTTATTCAGAAATGTGTATATCAGATTTTTAAACTTAAAGCTTATGTTACATTTCAAACTCTCATATTTAAATCTAGTGTGCAGTGTTGAGTTTGCCTACCAGCAGTCAAACAGTGATCTATGTACATTCCTGCATAGATCACTGTCTATTGGTTATCTATGAACAGGCACTGAATAAACAAATATCTGATTTTTTTTTTTTTTTCTTTCTAAAATTCCTCTTAAAGTCTTTTTGCAGTTGTTTATATGAATGGAAAATGTTCTCATTGCTTTTCCTGAAGAGCTGATAAGGTTTTTTTGTAATGAAATATGCTACTTGCAGTGCATATTGCATCAACTTCCTCTGTGTGATGTTGACCCCTCTAATTATATTGTTTTTAGACATGAGTGTACATGTGTATTTAACCACACAGCATATTGTATCATATCTTATTGGCCACGTCTGTAGGAGCACAGGGTACTTGAGGTTTGTATGAATGACTGCATTATTTCAGCTAATGCTCCATGCAGATGAACCAGTAGGATGGGAGACTGTATCCACGCACAGTAAAGTGCTCTTTGCTGATTCTGCCTTCTAGCAGTTGTATAAACACCGATAGAGACGTGGCAGTTTACTTTATAGAACCTGGACAACGTGAAATCACATGGTCTTACATTCACTTTTAATAAGCCTTTATAATGCTCTGCTGAATTGAAATGGTCGGCATTCATGGTCTGTTTGCTGCTGTTATCTATTAATACCCTTTCATGCTTTCCATCGCTTCAGGGCTAGGCACTTATCACATGATTAATGCGTGTGTGTGTGTGTGTGTGTGTGTGTGTGTGTGTGTGTCTAATTTGTTTCTAGTTTTGATCAGTTCTCACCACAAAGTGGCTGATGAAGACTGATGGCCTTGTAGAAAAACCCAGCATGACCGATTCAAATGGCTGTCTGAGTGTGTTTGTTTAGTGTAGCCTTAAAATACCTTAATATGGCACCCAGTCTAATCCGATATTGGAGGCGTGTGTGTGGAACCTCACTTAACATAAAAACCCATTAAGAAGTCCACCCGTAACTAGATATTTTACTCATGAACCTTAAATTATGAATACATGTCCTCCAGAATGAGCAAACAAGGCAGAAAAGAACCAACTGCGTCTACCGTGGAGGGCAGCGTCTGTGAACTTAACATGACCCACATGGCCAGACTTCTTGAGAACCACAGAGAAGCTCTCATTATCAAACTTAAATCTTTCATCTACGGTCTCTGTCCATGGACAGAAAATACCTTACAACCTTCAATATGGTACTTGAAAAAACATTTTTGATACTGAGGTAGAGCTGGGCGATTAATCGAAAAGTAATCGAAATCGACATTCAGAACCTATAATCGATCAAATTTTCCCAGGTCGATTATTTCGATTAATTTCCCTTTAAAAACACTACCGCAAGTGGAGTCACATGACCCCGCTCCGTTATGTTACGTTAATCCGCCGACATGTCGAGCACGGAGAGCTTAAACACTGAGACAACTCGTCAGTGAACTATGAGCGGGGGAAATAAATAAATAAATAAATAAATAAATAAAAGCATTAATTAATCGTAATCAAGTTAAAATGTTCAATTAATCGAGATTTTGATTTTAGGCCAAATCGCCCAGCCCTAATTTGAGGGTCCATTTCTTACAAGATTTTATCCAGATAAACATACTACTTCTCAGCAAATTTTAAACAGGAATAAATTACTGAAATGTACTGAAATGATCTGTTAACAGGAACAAAATTCATTTACACAAATACATGCAGTAGTTTATGGTCGTATTCAGAAGTTACACATGAAGTATACAAATGCACAGAACTTACTTATGAATAAAGTCGGACCCATGTTCACACGAGCTGGAGAGGAAACATCCTTACTAAGCTCATTTTAACACCAGAATCACTGAGCTCTTAAAACAAACATATGCTGAGGCCGTTAATAGATGCTTTGCAGTAACACTTGTTCAAGTTTACCTCATTTATCTTAACCCAAGAATAGAAAAATCAATCAATATTTATCAGGACTGTAGTTTAAGATGCCTTGTTAAATGTTTCAGTGCTACTGAAAGCATAAGCAGTCACAATCTTCCTCTCACCAGTCCTCTTTTAACATAACACTGAGGAGATTCATGAAAATGTACCTATAAATGTTTGTGTCAACACATCAATATTATAAAGGCATTCCGATGTTTTTTCTTTCTAAAAGTCTCCTTAAAGCCTTTTTGCAATTGTTTGTATGGAAAATCTTCTCATAGCTTTTCATGAAGAACTGCAAAGGGATTTTTTGTATTCACCTTTAACTTCCTGTATCTTCTTGATCGGAAGTATGATTCCTCTAATGATAGACTGGAAATGAGTGTACATTTAACCACGCTTCTTATTGTACCATATGTCATTGGCCGCATCTGTGTGAACACGGGGGATCTGTACGAATGGTAAATGACTTCATTAATTTTGCTTTGGGCAGTCAGTGATGGTCAAGAGCTGCTGCACTAGACTCACTGAAAGCTCCCTCAGGTTTAGTTTAAAATGGCTTGTGACAGCAATTTAAAAACACACTCTGACTGTATGCCAAACTCTCTAGAAGTGTGTGTTTCCAGTGGAGCTACACAATATATCATCTTTTAATATATAATTTAGTCTCTGTGGTACCAGGCTTCAGTATGCAAATAAACGATCATAGTATTTCTGACAGAGAGACCAATTGCAGCCCCAGTCAACTATACTATAAAGACAAAAGTATTGGGACACTTCACCATTTCAGCAACTGGAACTTTAATGACATCACATTCAAATATATAGACATTAATATGGAGTTGGTCCCCTTTGCAGCTCTAACAGCTTCCGGTCTTCTTGATAGGTTTTCCACAATATTTATTGTGGGAATATGTGCACATTTACTCTGTAGAACATTGATGAGGTAAGACACTGATGTTTGATGAGAAGATCTGGCTCACAATCTCCATGCCAGTTCATCCCAAAGGTGTTGAATGGGATTGAGGTCAGGGCTCTGTGTGGGTCAGTCAAGTTCTTCCACACTGAACTCATCCAGCATGTCTTTATGGAGCTTGCTTTGTGCGTTTTGGCACAGGCATGCTGGAATAACGAGGTTCTTCCCCAAACTGTGTCCACAAAGTTTGGAAGCATGGTGGTGTTTTAAAATGTCTCGGTATGCTGAAGCATTAAGATAACCCTTCACTGGAATTAAAGGCTCTAGCCCAAACCCTGAAAGACAGGTGTGTCCCAAAATTTTTATCCTTATAGTGAATCACTGGTTGTTTTAATGGGTGAGTGTTTTCATATAATCCTAAAATGTGTAATTATCTTGGAAAGTCTTTAGACTTGCAAAAGTTTGCCAAAAATATCATCCCGAGTCCATCATGATTCATATCTATGTAACCGCTTTCGATATAAATTCAGCCTAAATGGGTGGGACTAAACTGCTGTGGGCTGATTAAGTAGACTTATGTAAATGTGTTGATTCTGTGACATCACAGAAACTGTTTTTGCAGCTTAGTTTCCAAAAATGGACTGTATGGATGGGGAGTGAAATTTTGACCTTAACTTGAGCAATATTTACATACTTTTATTTACATAAAGTTCATAGTTTTATTTATAAACATTATGGTATGGCTCTTTTGATATATTGAAAGACATTATAAAAACTAGGTATCAGTATAATTGCAGGACTAGTGTTTTGCCCATAATCGTGCATCCCTAGTTTCCAAGCCTCTTTTATATGACATTATTGAATTGCGTATGTACTTGTGGTCTATGCACGTCCGTCAGTGGCCAGATATATATTAAAGCTGTTGCAGTATAAACAGATCTAGCTGTTAACTGACCTCTTAGTCACTGTATTTTAAAGTCTGAAGAGATGCTTGATGAACTCTGGACATGTGGGCATTCACCAGGTTTGAAAATCTCAAGAATGGATTTGGTGAGTTATGATGAACCATGACGCCCCCTCCTGCTCCTGGAGACTCTAAAAAGATGCCTCTGAAATCCTTTATAATCTGGATCAGGTGTACTTTTATAGGATTGGAGCTTTACTCTGCAGAGTGGTAGATCTGGAGTATAAGGGTTAAGCGCCCCAAGTATACGGAGTATTTCATTGAACAAAAAAAACAAGGTTTAATCTACACTTTCAGTTCTAAACTGTTCCTGGGTACCTCTACCATATTTCATTGCATATTCATTTCTAAATACTCCCTATCCTTACCGTATGTGTTAGGTTTTATTTAAACATTTAGTAAAACATTTTGCAATAATATTGGACCGTATAAACTCTTGTGTACATTGATGTTGTTGTTGTTGGGGTTTTTTTTTGTTTGGTTTTTTTGCTTGCTTTAAATGTACCCGCAAAGTGCACTTTCATTCTGAACAGTGTAGGTCATTTTCAGAGTGTAGCTATTTGTTTTACCATTAACATTAGCAACTGAATAGGGGACCCGTGGTCATTTCATAAAAATTTTGGGTAAATTTTTGCCTTAAACTTTCCCATTTCTTTATATGAGCTTCAGCACACTTTTTCAGGGAATCGTTTTAAGTGAAGAGTGGCAAAAATAAGTGTATTTTGAGGGCTGATATTAAGTTTCAGTATTTAAGAGCTGCAAAATTTAAATGTAAATGTACATCTTTAAATGAATCTCTAAGCCGGGGTGCGTAAGTCCTGGAGTTCCCGAACATCAATGGTAGTTCCGGTATTCAACCCGGCATTAACATGTGAACTAACCGATGATTTGGATAAGGTGTGTTTAAGCATTTCACTTAAAACATCAGCTTAGGATGTTTTTTTTTAATGTCTACATCATCTTTATACTTAGTTGGTCGCACTGACGACTGTGTGTTTATGCATGAAAAATGAAAAAAATCTTCCTTTCATTTCTGTGCTTTTAAGAACTGGCTGTGACCTCTGTGCTGATTGGCTGACATGAAAGGCCAAAACATTCCTCATAACTTGGGCTTGGGCTAAACTACGAGAGATTGTCAATGTCTCAATGGTCAATGTGTGAGTGACAAAACCACTGAAATGAAAATGGCACTAGATTTTAACTGTTTTATTGATGCACAGCATTAAGCTCTTGTAAAAAAAATTATGTGAACATTTTCTTTTTCATGAAACGGTGCCTTGAAATTGGTCACCGAGACCAACTACTGGAATAGGGCAGCCACTGGCGAGTGTCTGGGCACAGATTACCAATTATGTTGCTCTTTACAAAGCAGGAACTGGTGCGTGAAATGGTAGAACACAAGAAAGGCTATCTTCTGGGAGGCCCTCATAGCCTCCAGCTACTGTTTTGGGGACAACATCAGCAGTGATACTTTGTGCTTTTGCCTGGCGGGTGGAAGGCTCTGGTAAAAACAAGGCGTGCACTTGACCTGTCTGTTGGGGTGAAGTGCATCTCTGAGCATCGTGGGTGTAACCTGTGGCTTTTTGTTTTTGGTCTATTAATAGTGATGCATTTACAGTGTGGAGCATGTTTGTTCTCGTGGGGGGCCTGAACTGCTGTACGTTTCCTCTCTGTGTGAGGGACTCGGGCTAATTAAACTCTCCCAACACAGCATTTTTCTTTGTCAAAGAACGTCTGAAATTCCCCCCACGGTGTAATTTATTCATGAATATGCAGATAAGGCCTGGAAACAGATTGTGTTCGGAGTTAAGCTCTCGGCCCAGACTTGCCTCACCCAATGGCAGCATTGCAGTCGTATGACATCATCGCCTCCCGATCCCCCGCTCCATGTTGGGGTGTGTCCTCCTGAGTAGGGAGGAGAAATTTGAGATTGGGCAAACCGTACCAGCATGCGGCCTTGCTTTGCAGAGACCTTTCTTCTCTGTTAACCTCTGAACTGAGAGCAGTGTGGTCTTTTAGTGGAAATTATTGTCATCAGCTGATCCTGAATTGAAAGGGCTGGTAGTGATGACTGTACAAGGGAAAGACTCTGCATTCATTTTCGTTATTCTCGCGGCTGCTTGGTGGCTCGGTTCCCCCCTTTTCCAGACTTTCATTTGGAGTGCTGTGGTTAAGAGCATTGTCCTGAGGAGAGACTCATTAGAATCTGAAAAGTGCAGAGAGAGAAAAAGTAGGTCAGTCACTCAAAGACACAACTAACACACATGCGTGTGCACACAAACACACTGCTGCTCTGCCATTATTGGGACTGTGACAAGGGCCGGTTCTGCCGAGAGTGTGACAGTGTCACTAACACTGGAGTGTTTGACAGCGCACTGGATGTGTGTGACTTACTCTTCAGTTTAATCAGTGGAACAGAATGCTTTCACTGTAGAGTCACTCTCTCAACTAGCCTCAAGCCTGCAGCCCTCCATCTTGCGAAACACCCCACAACCCAAGCAATGAGGATTTCCCAGCACTGACATTTCTTCACAGTAACGTTGCCTTACAGTCTAGAGCACAGGATCTGGGTCTTTTGCAACTATACAGACCTCGAAAACTTTTATCTAGGGATGCACCAATTGCAATTTTCTTGGCCAAATCTGATTACCGATTTTTTTGTGTAAGTGTGATCGGCCGATACCGATTTTTCCGATGCCGTTTTTCCCCAGATAACAGAAAATTAGAGCTGCTGCATGTAGTCGACGACAACGACACAAAAAAATGGTTACTGTGTTATTTACTTTCCCTGTTTACTTATATAATAGTGACATATGAGAGTGGCAGCTCTACAGCAAATACAAGCAAAAATCTATTTGAAATCGGCAATAAGTGTGAGTGATCGACCGATCAGGGCAAAAATCGGCCGTTTCCGATCTCTGGCCGATTGATCGGTGCGTCCCTACTTTTATCCACTGAAAAGACAGACTTGTGTAGAGGACTTTACATTCCCCGCCAAGATATGCAACTCTGAAGGTTGCGGGACAAACATTTGGAAATGCTGCAGTGAAATTAACGTTTTTGGATAATAAAACCTGATCTACTCGGGCTAAAAATACGAATGAGGGTTCGTCTGAAAGGTCTGCTGGAGATCTACATGAACTGTGAAGAACTGGGGGTTAGCAAAACAACGAAATCATATACCAAGTTGACTTACTTGTCCGAAGTTGGACCTGATCCAGACTTAATGTTCAGACGTTCAGCAAGACCACCTCTGTATCGAGTGCACCTCTGCACATTTTCAGAGAAAATAAAATTAACCCACTGGTTCTTCAGAGACTCGCATGAAGGAACTAAATATCTAAGCAGCGAGCAACTGCCATGCTTCACTCGTTTGCAAGCCATGATGACTCGAGGGAAAAAGTGGTCTAAATGACGACATAAGGGGCCAAATTTCAGATCGGCCCATCTGAGCTGTCGCTCTCTCAAAGGTGGAGCAGGTTGACCAAAGCACTCTTTACACCAATCACCATTACTAGCTACTGCATGACTGCAGGCAGGCTAGGGGAACTTGTATTAATGTTGAAACGTCTCAAACTAAAATTTTCACGACATTTTTTATAGTTACAGATTTTTAGTCGGCAATGAATGTGGATGATTTATTTATTTTTTTTTACCTTTTACGAAGGAGCCTATTTTTAGCTGTCCTGCTAATTACACTTTCCTCAGTGTCCGTCTGGCTTTACTTTGCGGAGTTTGGCTTTGCAATTGTGTGGTCTTGGCAGCATGGCCTGAGATGACTCGAGTAGAAGGTTGAGAAGGGTGGGACTGTATGATGTGAATGTCGACCATTTGAGAAATGCTGACATATTAGGTTTTTATAATATCATTTCCAAACACGAAAGCACTCTATTTTTTTTCCTTTTTTCTTTTTTTTCTTTTATGGCAAATGCTCTTCTGTGAAATGAGTTCTTCGCTTGAGTTTGTCAAGCAGAACAAAGTACTCTGTCAGCACTTGGCCCGCGTAATCACTGTGTACTATGAAAAATACTGTGAGCACTGGCTGTTTCTCAACATACACTAATATGGACAGGATTAGTGCACCAGTATTTGTGTGTGTTTATGTGCTCCTCCAGACTCGGCTTTGAAGAGACCCTGCTGGGAAGGCTCTGTATTCAGAGAGACAGAGAGAGACACACACACACACACACACACACACACACACACAGATTGGGGGAGATCTGGTACTGATTTAAATATGCCCTGGGGTGTCCCTTCTTGTGTGTGTGTGTGCGCATGCACATGTGGGCGTCGTTTACACAGCTGGGGAATAACTAGTAACAGACTGGCTCTCCTTCTTGCTGACTTCTCTCCTCTTGCTCTCTTGTGTTTCACTCTCACTCTTGCTTGCTTTCAGTCTCTGAGAGCCTTTGTTTCTCTTTGAGTTTGCCTGGGTTTTTGATTAAATAAGTCACTATGAATGGTACTCCTTTCTGAGTGTCCTGAATATTGTCAGAACCTCCATGTTTCGTTTTACCAGAGAAGACTTTCAAATGTAATTCTTAAGGGACTTTGACGGATTTATCTATACACGAAAACAAGTTTGTGTAATCCCCCGAAATTTTACACTATACAAACAAATGCTTAATAATGATGTGGGTTTGTTATTGAATGTAACAGGACTGTTACTAATGGTTGGTACCAGATTATAGCTATCAGCTATCAGGTCAGTGATCTCTTATATTATTAACATCTCCCCAGGTCAAACGAATCCAGTTTATAAAGAGCTTCCGATGTGCTGTCAGTAGTCTAATTGGCGTAGTCTATTTGAGCTGTGTGATATGGACAATAATATCAGTATCACAATTTTACTGCTACAAATTGTGATGCCTGTCAAGGGCCCATACCACCACATTTCTGGAATTATGAAAGCCTAAAGTCTGTAATTATGGTTTCAATTGGTACTTTCATCTCCTCATACAGTCCATTTATGGACTATAAGCTACAAAACCAGCCAATTTCCAAATCGTAGTTTTTGTGATGTCACAGCAGTTTAGGCCCGCCCATTCTTGAACTGATTTGCCAACACCTTTTAATGGATTAAAAATAGACTATGGTTGGATTTCATGAAGATCTTGATTCATCAGATCTAGAAACTCACCTGGAGCTATGATTGGTTGCCCTGTCAGAAACACTGATTGGTTCAAGGCTCATTTGCATATTGCCGCCTGCTGCAGTATCATTATCGTAGTGATCGATACGGTTCAGCCCATACATACATGCACCAGCTTAAAATATCTGTTGTGTTTTGTATGTATTTTATGTATATACAGTATTTGTCTGTGCAGTAATTCATTTTTGCAGTATCACCACCCCATTTTGACTCCTTTTATCCACCTCTACATTTATAATATTAACCTGAACAAGAGAGAGCAGATAAGAGCTCAGTCTTATTGGTGGAAAATGTTCTTGGGGTGACTGCTGTTTTTTGGGAGCTTTACCAGCACACAATCAAAATGCCCCAAGATGTCCATCCACATTGCTATTCTGGAGTCACTCACTCACACACACACACACACACACACACACACACACACACACACACACACCCCCACAC
>JBBPDH010028827.1:0-10462 GCA_037974565.1 Clupeocharax schoutedeni
AATTGAATTGAATTGACAAATATATGCTAAATGCAGAGTCCAATCTGTGTGGGGCAGAAAATTAACTCTAAGCGCAGATCTCTTTATTTTGACAATCTCACACATGGAGTGCTAAAAATAAAGTTAAATAATATCTAGGTAGCTTAAGTTGCACAAATGGCTAGCATTCACTGTGCTGCTTTTATTTCAGTTTCATAAGTGAAAGCGTGCTAGTGCTCACTGAACAGGCAGGAATCTAAGGTAATAATCCAGAACGAATTTAAACTGCAGTGTGGCTGCAGAGCACATTTGCTCAATATTAACCAGCAGTGTTTTTCAAATAGTGTACCTCTAACTTATAGATCGAAGATACTCCGTGTAAGTTATGAAATGACACACTATGATAAAATTAACTACAGCAATGGTGGCTCTGTGCTACACACAAATATGACAAAAGCTTTTCAGTTCCTATGTTTTCTGTAGTACGTAATCCTTTCCCCTCCTAAGGGCTAGGCTATATTCGTTAAACTGCGCCATTCTGGACAGTGCCTTTCTTAAACTGTAATAGAAGAGCATCCGCTTTGGCTGAGGTGTTGATCATGTTTAACTATGTGTTTAACTACTATTTAAACCTGAGCACCTGATGTTTATTCATTATTTCAATGTACACTGATCTGCACCAGCTATAAATAAACATAATTATGCTCCATTTTATACTGAAACCATAGTTAGTCAATGCTCTTTATGTTTTATTTTGCATACTGCAAAATGAATCATGATACTGATGGTCATGATGATACTGATAAGCACTGCCATACTGCCCAGCTCATATTGCACTGCTGTAAAGGTGATGATACTAGACCCTAGAATGCCGCTATAAACTCTAGATTTTCTTTCTAGCTGGAGCTAATGTACTGTGATTTGCACTGCAGGTCTATACATTTATCATAAAAATAGCTGCAAGTTCACCTTCAGTGGAGGCTTTGACTGATCAGGGGCAGCAATGCCAGAGCTTGTATCCAGTTCCAGCCGTACACCTTTGAGTGCTCTCTGGACAGCTAAAGGCCTGTCTGCCTCCCCTGCGCAGTCTTGGCAGGATTCACGACCCGAGCAGCGAAAAGGCTGCCAAATGTGTCCTCACCCAGGCCTGATTTACATAGGTTAGCACACACTCAGCACCTTCCAGCATAAACAGGCCTCTGTGTTGCCTCTCCACTGCCGGCTAGTAAATCAACAAGGCTACGAATAGGTGCACACCCCTGGGCACCGCACATCCTGACCGCCACTGCACTGGTGGATGTGGCTTTAGAGTTGCACAATATCCCTCATACACTCATCCACTCACACAGACATGCCTCTATCATGCACTGATCACATTAATTTAAATAATTTCCAAATCCAGGTGTACATACAACATAGGAGTGCGGTAAAGGATGATGCTAATTGTCTTTCAGGGAATAATGTTTCTGAGGATGCTTCAGAAATGTGACATTCAGTTGTTTTTTATCCTCCACAAACAGATTTACTGTAGATGCACACATACATGGATGCAAACATTCGGGCATCCTTTAACAAAAGACATTTTAGTAAATTGTTAAAATTAATTAAGTGAAAATTAAGTGAAAATTAGTACACATATGTACAGTTTAATGCAAAATTATTGTTTATAAGCTGAAAAAAACCCAATGTGGCCTGTGCAAAAGGATTATTATATCATTTTTTAAAATCTTAAACTCAGGAAATACTTAGAAACTGTTCACTACACTTTGAGGAAAATGTAATATTCAAGTTGGTCCCCTACAGGGAATATGTACTAATCTTGCCCATGACTGTGTCTAAACACAACCAATTTAAAAACCTTTCAAAAGTCAATAGCCCTGCAGCAGCATGTAGCCAGCGTTTACCTTTTGGTCCACTTAGATGGAAAGAAAGATAAACAAGTGCAACCATGAGAACAAGAATGCAGGAAAAGAAAAAACACATATAAGAATATGAGACCTCCCCGAGCTGACATGAGACCCCCCTCAGTGTTAAAGCTCTCATGTGAACCAGTGCAGCGGGAAGCAACACACCGACAACTCATTCACAAAATTCCAGTCAGCTGAGGGAGTGCTTCACATGGGCTTCTAATGGCTCATATATTAACCTGCTCTTAACATGGCTCTCGAGTCTCAAGACTCTGGCCACCTGCCACCTATTCCACTGGCATCACCTGACCACCCCCCTGGGTCTGGTTGGTCATTGACTCTTACATTCAGTGTGAAGTGCACAGGGGTCCAAATAGGATAGAGAGAGGCGAATAAGCCCATTACAATCAGATCTCACACACAACACGGACTAATATTCAGCTCCACATATGAGCCCACATCACATCTCTGTGAGAGGCAAAGCCAAGTTCACCAGTCCAACCACTAGGTGACACCAGCCCCCACTTTAAATCCCAAACTCTACTTTCTCGGCTCAACGCCGGGGCTGAGAAAACCCTTCACTTCTGTTCCATCAGAAGAAAAAGTGCCTTGCAGGCAAAGAATAAAAATCTATTAATGAAAATTGATACACATACAGTATGTTTGAAATGTTAGTCCTGTGTTGAATATAGTTCAGTGAAAGTGTTTCAGGACAGAGAGATGGAGCACACAGTCCTGAAACTCAGCGTTTAGCAGAGTGACAGGCAACAGCTGAGTCCACACATCTGCTCTGAACGCACACTGCACACACAGACTGAACACACAGCACACACTAAACACACGGCACATACTCCGCAGTCGAAACGCCTCCACACTCTGTCTCCACCACAAAGGATGTCTGTCAAGTGGACAAAAATATGCTTAGACTCGTGTCATTCTGTTTTCAGGTTCCACAAGTGAATGTAAACTTTTTTTTACTCCCTTCAGCTCAGTTTTAGCCACTCGTCCTTCACTTTCATTGCTTTTACATTGTATAACCACAACAGACTGTGTATGTAATGACACTGATAGACAGTGTTTGGTGCAAAGCTGCCATTCTCAATCCTGACAAGTTCAGTCAGCTTTAAACTTTGCACAAAAACTCCAAAGGTGTACAGTCTGAACACTACAGGACAGGAAAAGAGTAAAGCGTGCAGGTCCATGGTTTCATACTTACATGACAAGTTCAGAAATCTCCCAAAAGCAGATTTTTCCCCTCAAAAGCTACAAAATGAACATAGTGTGTTTTTTGCTTCTGAGTCCAGCCGTCAAAACCAGTGAGAAAAAAGTCACCTTTCAATAAAAAAACGGACAGGATCCAGATATGGCAAATAAAGCGCCCACCATAGTGTGCGTGTGTGGAGAATGGGGGTCCGAGTCTCAGCTGGGGGAGTTAAGATCCGCACTTACAGACCCTGCGCGTGCACAGCCGTTAAAAACACATTAGCGACCCTCATTGCCAATTGGCTGCGACCAACCAATCACAGTGCGAGTCTGCAATAGCAGCTTCTCCTCCACTCTCACTGAAAACATCAGCCCTGAACAGACCCTGCCCCCAGCGTACTCATTTTACTTTCGTGATAAGATTGGTTGATAGTTCCCATATAAGAACTATTAGCCAATCCAATCGTAGGCGGTGGATTTCTCTAGCCAATCAGAGTCCACGGGGCGTGGTTTATCGAAATGCGTGTGGGGAACAAGAAGCGTCCTCTAAAATAAACGTGATTACTTTAAATTCAGCAAAACGTGCAAACGATGCTTCGTAAAAGGTAACTGCACGTAAAGGAATACTAAATAGTCATAGTTACCTCTTGGCCATGAAAGATATTAAATGAGTTTTCCTTCTCTCTGTGACTCACATCAGCAATGTCTGAGGAAGTTAAACACAACATGGAGTATCGGAACACACTTTTACCATGGAATTCAGGTTGCCACTGACTGAATCTGAGTGCTTCAACATACTACGACATGCCAAGCTTACAACTTTGTGGACACAGTTTGGGGAAGATCCTTTTCTATTCCAGCATGACTGTGTCCCCGTGCACAAAGCAAGCTCCATCAAGACATGGCTGGATGGAAGAACTTGACTGGCCCGCAGAGTCCTGACCTCAACCCCATCCAACACCTTTGATAAGAACTGGAATATATTTATATATATATAAATATTAATAACATGACATACACACGTACACAGACGCCACACACCTGGTATGTGAGGTCACAGAAACCTGATCAACCAATTTTTTTCTTAAGCACAAAAGAGTTCTATAGGAAAGATTGAATAAATGACTGATTTTCTCTGCTGTCTTTGTCATACAAGCCACAGATGTTTACCACTCAGTGCTAAGACCAACAGTGTAACTTCACTCCAAATCACTCTTCGTGGCTGATCCAGACTGGGCTCCCTTTATTTGTGTGTGGTCGTTCACAGCTTGCTTTGAAAATGATCTCCTATCCATTCTGCGCCAGGCTGATGTGGTCCTGTTTGCCATGCGTATGTGGTCTTGGAGAACACAACTCAGGGGGAAAAACAGGAAACCACATGCATGGGCCATGCTGGATACTCAATCAGTCAGACACCGAAATCTAACAATGCCAGACAGGAAGGTGGTCCGATTACATTCATGCTGAGATGTCAGTTTTGCAGAAACATGACCTGTTCTTCATGTTGAGCTGTACTGTAATGTGGCGTGATTTATGACATTTGTGTGATGAAAGGTTAAAAGATGCCCTAAGGTCTGACTGGGTCACAATGCAGTAACCTCCATTTCATGTTTCTTTTTTAATGTCTGAGGAGATTTATGCGTCCTCCAAAACACAGATTCAGATTTCGGTCAGAACAGACCAAATTGGAAGGGGGTATTTTATTTTTTATTGCCAGGCCAAAAAGGTGTCCAATTTGCCTAAGCATGCATAACATCCAGATAACTTATACTCTAAAGCTACCAAATAGGATACTTTTAGTAATGCCACTGAAGAAGCCTTTTCAAGCCAAGTGCTCCACAGAATGGGGCTTTTTGGAAGAGCTGCCACAGAAAAGACATCACTTAAAAAAGCATGTGGCAGAATTACCAAATACTCAAAATAACAGTTTAACTCTGGTCAAACTGAAATTGCAGTAAAAAAAGTGACTCTCCACAAGTACAAATATATTGGGGAGGTGAATACTCATTCATACTCATATGAATGAGAAGGTTGAGGGTTAAAATTCTAGGAGTGCTAGTGGCATCACAGAGGTACCTTTGGCCAAGTTACCACCCTACACACTGCTCACTGGCTGCTGCATCACTGGCTGCTTCACTTGGTGAATCTGTTAAATGCAGAGAATGATTTCACATTGTTCACATTGTGTGCTGTGCTGTGGCCATGTATGACAGTAAGAGCTACTTTACTTTTCTTACTTTCCTTTATTCTCAGGGACATTTGATAGGGGATAGAATGATTCACCCCATTGTCTGGCAACCTCCTGCAAATACCCACCCACCCACATACAGAGATATTCACACTCAGCATTGCTATAAAACAGTCGGGGCATTGTTGGTACACACAATGGAACTACACAAAACATAAAAAATGCATATTCTTGGAAAATGGAAAAGAAGCCAAAGTTCTTTGGGTCAAGAGGTATTCAATGAACGCAAAATATGCACACAGAGAGGTCTACACACACACACACACTGATTAGCCTCCTCCTGCCATCTGTAATTTGTGTCAGGCCATGACTGAAAACCAGGGTGTACTTGTTCCTTCCTTAATCCCTTTTAGAAAACTCTTCGCTTTGGTATGCCCCCTACCAAGGCTACTTCAAAAACCAACCCACTCTAATTAGGCTCTTGTGCTGCATCCGAATATGCTCCAAAAACAAATGAGACCCTATTACAAGCGTCCTTAGGCACTTTACTGCCCAGTTTGCCCATCACACTGACTTACATTGTTCCCTCTAATACCCTGTCAGCAAGGTTCTTATTACAGTGGTTCTCTGGCCATAATGAACTGAGCGGAAACCTCCTGCACTCATTAAAAGTCAGCTGCTCCTTTTGAGGGCTGAGCAAATCATTCCTGTGATGTCAGTGAGTCACTGTCACATTCTGCAGAGCCATTCTGAGACTGTCTTTTGGTCATTTTCAGTTCATCTTCACTTGGATCATCCTTTCTAAATTAGAATTCCACTCCAATTTTCCTACAGAGTTTAGTCGTTGATTTGTAAAGAACACCAGAGTGGTTATATGTGAAATTAAGCACAAATACAGACATTTTTGTTTAACAACCAGAAATTGCCTGTGAACCTACAAGTGTAAAATACAGTAGTTTATATAAAATGTGCTGTGTTTGATTACATCTGGACTTGAATGTACTGTAAAAAATATTTTAGGTCAAAATCTTATTCATATTATGAAACATATTATATAACAACATTTAGGGTCATTAAACAGTTTAGTCTGGTTCTAATCACCAATACTGTTCTGATTTAATAACTTTCTATGGAATGAAGCATTTCACACCAAACTACTCTGAATAATATTATTTTGTAAGCATTTTTTCAACATTTTGAGCAGTCAGTGTAATTCCCCTTTTTAAACTTTAATAGGAAGACCATTTGACTGATAATTAACTAACGACAGGACAGTGTTTCTGTTTGAGCACTAGGACATTTTTCAAACAGGCCTGTATCAAAACAACATATAAAAGGTAAGGTTTGCTCCCCACTGGACAGACTGAACCCAGTACACAGAAATGTGTGCACAAGGACATGCAGAATGCAGTTTAGCACACAACAGGTATCCCGTCCCACACGTACACTGAGGGTCTGAGGTCGGGACTTCATAACAAACTTCTAGAGCTTTGAAGTTATCAGTTGTATCAAACCTCATTATAATGCATTGACATTATTTCCCTTGCATTGGAGAGCTTTCAGTATAACAAAATGTTCTTTTCTTGTGATTATTTGAAATAAATCAGTCAACATTTTTGCTATTTTCATTTCCAATTACACGAAAGTATGATTTGTACACTAGAAGGAAGCAATTAAGGGGTTAATTTCAGATTTTTTAGTCAGTTTAGAATAGAAATCAGCTGTTTATGAAAGATATGTTTTTACTTAGGTAACTGTAAGGAGATAAGTGCTAGTTCCAAGATTTCTTAATAGGTAACATGCTGTATTTACTGTAGGCATTTCCAGTACTCTTTCCAGAATAAGCTAAGTAATTACATTGTTTTGGTAGTCCTGGTTAAGGCATGTCAGGGAGCACAGTGTTACCTGTTTCAACTGAATTCCATCTCACTAATATTGGTTTCTTTCTGAGTTTATGCAATATTGTAAAATCACATACCGTACAAGAGCAGGCTTGAGTGATGAGTTTTGTTTTCTTTGTCACAGCTGAAATCCGCTGAAATCAAACCACGTTCAGTGCATGTAATTGGAATCTTTCCAGTGAATTTTTGGGGTTAAGTGTTGCTGGTAATATCTGTTACGCTCTATACGAAGCTCTATAACTGAGTGTCACACCTCATTTCTGCTCTTTAGTTTAAACGGGGGTGGGCTCAGTGTGTTTTCGAATGCTGTTCTAGACCTGACTGTTGTTTCACACTTGCACGTGGCTTCACCTCTTTCCACATCTCTAAGGTGATCACCGCCACTCCAGAGGTTAATGATGAAGCGGTTATTAATGCTATTACCTTTGCTAGTAATATATAAACCAATATTAACCCAAAGGATTTACCAGGGCTGTTTTTGGAACCAGTAAATCAAACAGGGTGACTTTAAACTGCCTAGTTACTCCTACTCTAATGACCAACCAGAGCGATGTAAAGGAACAAACACTCAGCACCTTTAAAGGACTGGAGCCACCACCTGATTATTCACGTAGTTTTGAGCATTTGTGGAGGATGACTCACTGGAAGGGTTCTCCCTCTGGGGTGAAATGTGAGAGACCAACAAATGGCTTCCATGTAGGACATCCATGTCTTATGACCTATAGAAGTAAACAAAGTTCTGGTCTTCAGTGGTTCACAATCATCATAACTGAAAAAAAGTTCAACTTCCAAAAAGAATTTTCTTTTCGAAATTAATGCAAAAGGGTTTTATCAACTGTTTTTGGACCATGGTCATGAAATGTGTAGGTTGCGATGGCAGAATGCTCTATCCATGTTTGGGCCACACTCCTGTGCAGGGTCCTTTGTTTCTCTACAGGTTTGCTAGCCCCCTCAGTGGGGACAGGACTGATGGGAGGAAGTGCAGGGCAGCACGTAGCCGTGGGTAAAGCTGTGGAATGTCACAGTCACCCAAGGGCCAAGAGAGCCAAGGGCAAAGCGTAGAAGAGAGGAAGGCAGTCTGCTCACAGGAGAGGGGGGATGGTAACTGGAGGAGAAGAGGGAGAGAAGAAGTTAAAACAAGGTAAGAGAAATAGAGAAATAATGGGAGGAATCTACTGGAGGAGATGTACTTATAAGCTGTGAGGCCTGAGGGACCCTGCAGACTTTGGAAATTTGAGGCCTGTCCGTTGAAGAGGCATTGCAAATGCATTTTGAAAAAGCTCGCCACAAGCGCAGATTTATTAGACAACTGGGCTTCAAAGCACAACATGGCCTTCATTTAAAGTGACTTTACCATGGCACACACCTGCAGGCAAGCACTGCATACTGGGGTCTTTCAGCTTTGACTGCTTTGGCTTTTCAACACCTTCGGTGCTCAGTGGCAGAAAAGAGTTTCCCTGCAAACTTTCACCACAGATGTGAAGAGTTTTATTAGTTGCGCTGTGAAACCAATTCAAATGAACCTCAGTGTTGAGCTCAGTCATGGGAAAGCATATCCTGGTGTCTATATAGACCATTAGAAGCTGAATTAGCTCAATGCTTTAATTCCCTGACTCCAGATCAGGTTTGACTAAGGAGGTGGGGGTGAGGGTATTTAGAACCTCTGCCAGACAATCAGACCTGCTCAGGTTGCTGAGATAAGCTGGCCCGAAAAAGCTGATTGACCCTGGTTGACTGCATTGGGGATTTGGTACAGAGGGGCTTTCCCCATTCACCTCTTCCAGGTTTGGGTTTCCCACACCGTCCTGCAGCCTCCTGACCCCTCTCTCACCCAGCCATCACAGGACACTCCAAGAGGAAGACTTAGCTTTTCCTTCTCACAGTTGGCAGCCGTGAAATTAGAAGCTTTGAACTTCCATACTCCCCCTTGTACCTATGACCACCCAAGAATGAAGAACATCTGTAACATGGGAGCACTGACAGTGTGATTTACTTTTGTGCAGGTGCAAATGCAGCTTACAGGTTTACTTTTCTACCAACAAATACATCTGACCAAATTTTCTAACCAATGTTTTTATGTGTGACCTGTCAAAGTGCAATATTTTTTTTAACGCCGTTACCGACCCAGCACTAATATATATATTAGAGGTGGGCATCGTTTAATTTTTTTTTAACGACGTTAATTGCATGGAATCTTGGCGTTAGTTTAGGGACATGGCTTGGGAAGCGGGAGTTTCACGGTTTTCTGACCGTGTCGTACTATCAGCTTATAGAACTTCATGTTTACGTGTCAGTGTTTATTTGGAAACCTACAATTCACACATTGTTTCAAAAATAAACAGCCTGCAAACGTAATCCAAGTGGATGATTTTGTCTTTAGATCCTGGAACACACGTCAGCCTCAAGACTCCTCTCCCTTTTTGAAATTAGAAATACCCTACAGGTTTAAAACGTGCGTGAACCGGATATGTCACTGAAATATTAAGATGACATGGCTTCATGGCTTGCGAAGTGTGTGTGTGGGGGAGGGGGGGGCGTTAACGGCGATATTTTTTTTATCGCGCAATAAGAATCTCGCGACGGCCCAGCACTAATATATAATTTTTTAATTAATCTTGGAATGAATCTAGATTGGCTCATTTGAATTCTGCGAAAGGTCTGACCACCACCCCCCCACCCCCAAAAAAAAAAAATTATCCCAAAGCCTATTTTTATAGTTTACACCATAAATATGCCTCCAAATGTTCTCCCAGATCACTTTAATTTCATTTTGAACTCAGTTTAATACATTACCCTTAAACAAAATATAAATATAAAGCCGGGGTTTAAATACGGAAAAGACAGGAACGAGAGAGACAGAGAGAGTAAGAGAGAGACAGAGAGAGAAAGAATAAGGGAGAGCGAGAGAGAGAGTAAAAGAGAGAAAGGGAGAGAGAGAGAGAGAGAGGGAGAAAGGGAGAGAGAGAGACAGAGAGAGAGAGAGAGAGAAAGATACAGAGACAGAGAGTGAGAGAGACGATCCGCATGCTCTGGAAAAGTCACGAACAAGAGACAGAAAGAGCGAGAGCGCGTGCGCGAGAGAGAGAGAGAGAGCGCGGGAGAGACAGTGACAGAGAGATAAACAGAAAGAGCGAGACAGGTTTAAAACGGGCGCGATCCAGAAAAGTCACGAACGAGAGAGACATAGAGACAGAAAGAGAGTAAATTCATGCTAAAATATCAAGGTGAAAGTCATCATAGCTTGCGTAGTATAGACCCAGCTCCCAACCCAACTTTGTAAATAG
>JBBPDH010028879.1:0-10461 GCA_037974565.1 Clupeocharax schoutedeni
AATTCATTTGGGGGGTGTGTGTGTGTGTGTGCGTGTGTGTGTGTGTGTACCTGCTGTCTCAGTGTGCTCTCCCATGTGTGTGTGTGTGTGTGTACCTGCTGTCCCAGAGTGCTCTCCTCTGTGTGTGTGTGTGTGTGTGTGAGAGAGAGTGTGTGTGTCTATGCGTGAGAGTGTGTGTGTGTGTGTGTGTGTGTGTGTGTGTGTGTGTGTGTGTGTGTGTGTGTGTTGAGATTTGCAAGTGTTACTTCAGCTCCTCTGATGACGACGCAGGAGTTTCAGATTCTTCTGGGCTTTCCTGAAATGACAGAAAGGCAGTTTTGACCTCTCTCACACGAAGGGTCGCAACGTGAAACCATTTTAGTGATACAGTACAGTAACCTAACGACTGCTGCAGTAATTATTGACATGTTTGACTGAGGGTAAACAACAATGACGAAGAGCAGTTCACAGCCCAGGCTAACTTGTCCCCACTTGAACTGCGGGCTGACCTTCACTTTGTCTAACTCGGATCCGCCGGGAAGCGACTTCTGGGGGATGTGGAAGGCCTGGAAAACAAGGAGAGAACTCAGCGCCAGTAAGGATACAGTCATTTTGCATTTGTGTGAAATAAAAATCAAAGTTTGTGCCTGCGAGTGAGCCTCTGTGTTCAATAAATAATGTCCCAGTCAGTCGCGAAGAGCAGTGACTCATATCAGAGGATTTCGAACAAAAGGCACGCAGCTGAGAGGGTAAGACTGGTATGCACTTCTCACCTTCTTCGCTTGCTGGATCTCGTCGGTGGACTTGGACCTGCTCTTCACCATGTGTTTCTGAGGCGAGGTTGTCTGGGGAATACATTACTTTTTGAAGATTTTTTTAGTGAATGGGGGGATGGGGGGTGGGGGTCTTTCATTTTTTTTGCTGAGGTTATTCCATGCCAGCTCACTTAGGACCTGGTTATGAATTTCCATGAAAAAAATTCTGGTTCTTTCCTTTGATTTATGCAACCATGCAGAAAAATGTTCATTTTAAGCTTTAAAAAGTATAAAGTATAAGTTGAATCAATTCAGGTTCCAATTCCAATACCAAATATATTAATGATCAGCATCACAATATTGGATAGGAGGACTAACCTAGAGCAATGTTTGAAATCCCCTTCTCAATGAAAGTTTAGCAATTTAATCACATTTAAATGTGTTCAACTTATTTGGGCTTATCAGTAATAGCAAGCTAGCAGAAGAATGACTGTACACTTCACTGCAAGCCTGCCCTTTATCAACAACATATCATGACAAATCATTACAAAACACTTCATAAAATAGTAAAAGAAACATCTGAATGTCTGTTACACGCTTTTTGTCACCACCACTAGCATGGCATTAACATTACAGTTAGCATATATAAGGGCTTCTTATGAAGAAAATAAGACATTTCTGAACCTGGCTCTGGGTAAATACAATTAAAACATATTTATGGGTATGTGCTCAACAGCTTTGAGCTGCCAACGAGAAACCTAACAATACTGACCACAGAAGCTAGAAAGACGGAGCTAAAGAAAAACTACACTAGATCTAGGAGGTCTTTCAATACATGAGATGCACCGCAAGCACATTTGACAGTCAGAGTCAGGCTGTTTGAATCTACAGCTTGGGCTGGAGGTGAATCAGTCCATCTTCTTACTGGCTGTGTTGTTAGTTCTATTGACTGTAGATTCACATGAGCCCAAAATAATCTTCTTCTAGTTATTTGTAAGTAGCAAGTAAAACAAGGTGGATGCCAAAACTGAGACCTTATTGTGGTGCCATTTTTTTCTCTGAATGACAGAGAGGAGATATTTGTTTTAAATATTGTTTTAAATATTTCACTTCAAAACTGGTTGTTAAATTCATACAGCATATTCCAGTCAGTTTCCAAAACAGGCAGAACGCAACATTCTTACATTTCTACCAGTGGCGTATTCATTTATTCTAGCGATATTTGAAGCCACTCCATGCATTTTTCTCAGCTAAACATTTGTTTTAAGGCTTTTTCACTGCTTTTACCTCAAAAGGAGCTATTTCTTCCCCGAATGGGAAAATGAAAGATGTAATATTACATGGTTTAATAAAGGGATATGACTAAAAACCTCGAAATGAAGAAATATTAAATTGTGAATAAAAATACTGGGTCTCCAAACTAACCATCATGGTGTTATAGTCTGTCTGTGTTCTTTTAGAGAGATTATATGTTCTTTCATTTGAGAGACAGCTTTGATATTCTGACTACATAAAATAATATTTGCTTCATTTCTTTACTTTTTAATAAAAATCCAGGAGCTAGCCCGAGTCCTCGGCAAACTGACACAAAATAACCTTTACTGTGAGCCAGAAGTGGAACTAGTAACAACTGCACTCGGGGCGCTAGACTTCCAATCAGCTCACAGTTCATCATCTGTTACGAATAATCAATTAGGAGATCGTAAAAATTAAACACACTCTAAACCCATTTTATGCATCTAACATCACAACTTCAAAAGTAATCACATATCAATGTATCTTTTTCCACAACATTCAGTCTAAGGCCATTTTTATGGGCCTTTTTTTTTAAACATGCTAAAATCTGTGCCCAACTGTGCTAACAAATCTGACGTGGTCAGTAGGGGATCTTGTGACTTCGTGTGGACTGACTCCAGTGTTTGTGGGAAGACTGGACATTTTTAACAGTCATAGTGCTGTGAGTTGGACACAAATCTCCTTTTTTACCTTCTGCTCCATGTTGGCGAGGTGCAGCGAGGTGCGGAGTGGCAGTGGGGTGCAGGAGGGAGAAGATCACGCTCACTCAGGGCTGCTGTCTGTCAGCCTGGCAAAGTAACAATACAGCCTTTAATGTCAGGATAATGGAAAGTAGATCTTCAGCAATCATGCCTACAGTCCATCACCACTAGAGGTCACTGCAGGTTTGTACCAACTGTGATCTCTTCAGGACATGGTTATCTTTCAGTAGTATTAGAAATACAGCAGTAGAATGTATTCTGTAGTAAGGTGTTCCAGTTAGTATAGTTACCATAGAAAGCAAAGCGGACACTCTGGTGTAACCGTGCATGAGCCTGGGGTCACCACACCCTATGGCAAATGTCAGGTAAAGGACTATAAATCACCCCATCACTGAGCTGTGGATCAGTGCAACCTAAAAGTGATAGAGCTTATTGATCTAGAGTCCAACACCAGTAGCTAACTTCATTAAGGGTATTGTGGATGAATGCAAATCCTTGCAGTATTGTTTTCAACAGCTATTATAAAGAGTTTTTTAGAAGAGTAGAGGCTGTTAGTACAGCAAACAGGTGAAAGACTCTCTATTAATACTAGAAATGTTGGTGTGCACAAACCTTTAAAATTACATTATATCTAGGGTAAAGCAAGTAATGATTTGATCAATGGCACAGTACTGTGTGTGTGTGTGTGTGTGTGTGTGCGTGTGCGTGTGTGTGCGTGTGCGTCTGTGTGTGTGTGCGTGTGTAGGTGTGTGTGTGTGTGTGTTCGTTCAAAATTGATCTCCTAAGGCCAGTGGGTACATGCACAAAGAACAGAATTAGAAGAGGCCTAGGTCACCATGGAAACACAGGGGAAATGGCTCCAGTTCATTTACACACCCAGACAATTACAAATTTACCCAAATGTTCTGTAGTTCCACTAAATGGCAAGGTCTCCGCAGTAACAGAGTGAGAGCGTGCGTATCAGAACTTCATTACTGTGAGGAAAAGAACAGGAACGCACATGAAATTAGCCAGGGTCAGACGGCCTTTTGCTGAGTCACACTGTTGCTCTCATAGACAATGAACGGAGTGATTAAGGTCACACTGTCAGACTTCATCATCATGCACAATGAGCACCTATGCTGACTCACCCTCAATTTATGTGGTTGCTGCAGTAATGTTCAGTCTGGTTAATGCCTTTCTCTGCTTCTTTCTCCTCAAACGCACCTGATCTTTCCTTGCCGGAGTGCTGAAATTGCAGATTAGAGCCCGACTGATTTATCGGCCGATATGAGGCATTTTCCAGACTATCGGTATCAGCATTTATAACGGTCGATAAATGAATATTTCAAAAATAAAATAAAAACGGACGAAACACCCTTCAACCATGTCAGGAGTGTTGGCGTTGTATAGTTTGTCCACCAGAGGGCACTCTACACCGTCCCTGTAACACTCGTGTATAATGCGCCACACATCCTGCAACCTGCTGATCCAGCCAGAGTCGGGCAGAGAGAACCAGTTATCCGCGAGTGAGATCATCTGTGAAGTGTGTTCAATAACTAATATTAGGGAAATCTGTTAATGTTTTGTTGCGCGTTTCTGAAATTAAAAAAAAATATATATATATATATATATATATCGGCCGATATATCAGAATATCAGATTTTAAAACCAACAAATATTTGTATCGATATTGGCCTTGAAAATCATTTATTGGTCGGGTTCTATTGCAGATACAGGAGAACATTTTCATTTTACGCTTCCACTGTAATGCTGAGCTTTCAAGTTGACTCCCTTCTGGTTGGGTCTCCTTGACGGCTTGTTCATGATAGCCCTGATCGTATCTCTCCGTCTCCTCTTTTATCTTTAACTCTTTCAAGCATTTTTGCAACTTCAGTGAGTGGGTTCTTATAATCTGCTCAAAGTTTCAGTTTAGATATCTGGGTGAGGGGTGAGGCTTGATTTGGTCAAGGGTCCAATTGTTTCTTTTCTTAGCCATCCAAGATACTCTCCAAAGTTTTGGCCAACTTGTTTAAAGGCTTCAATGCTTTTTCAGCTGTTGATAAAGAACCGCAGAAAAGGTCATGAAAGGACAGAACAAATCTTTCTTTGTAGAAAAACATAATTGGATCAGAAAATCTATTCAAGCCCCTTCATCCGTTCTGAATAAGTACATTTGTTTGTACTTGACTGCAGAATTCTTTGTCATTAATAAATGACCACTATTGCTCCTCAAATCAATCGTAAACTTATCATTATGGGCTTCATGAAGTTTTCTTCATTTTCACCAGAAGTTTAATTTTTATTGTTTAACTTTTCTTCTAATGTTATCTAGGACTTCCTACTGCCTTGTGTGCCATGAAGTCTGCACACAGAAGGTTGTTAAGGTTTCTTCCACCAATCTTCAGTCCTCAGTCATCTTCGTCTGATCCTGCCTCTCTTATTCTGTGTTCATCATACAGGTTGGCTAAGTATGGCGATGGTGGAAAGCCCTGTCTAACTGCTCATCCAGCAGTTCCCTCTCAATGTAAGGCTCTTGTCTTGCGAGTGCTTTATCAGTACTAGATTGCTGTAACAAAATTGTTGTAACAATAAACATAAGTCCAAAGTCAGAGAACCATATATGGGGTAGCTTTTGGCCTAGTGGTTAGTAAGGTTCCCCTGCAATGAAGAGGTTGTAGGTTCGAATCCCAACACTGCTGGTGTCTTCACTGAGGTACCCCTGAGCAAGGTACTGCCCCTGAGCGCCCCTCGGTGGTGGCAGGCCCCTGTTTCACTTGGTGAATGAAAGGATTTCACATTGTTCACTGTGTGTTCAGGTGAGACTGTAAGGGGGCACTTCACTTTATTTATCAGTATACTTGTACCAATATCACATGGCGTACCATGACCTTGTGGGCATTATTGTGATTTTATCATGACTCACATTAATTCATAACAAATCTGATACTGCATTATTTACAAGGAATGTTCTCCAATCCATTAAAGACAAATGGTTCCATTACATGATCCTGCAGCAAACAGACAAGCCTTCAATATAGTTAAACAAACGCTTCAGGAATTAAACCAAAACGTTCAAATGACACGCCTTTACTACTGCAGTTTTCTCTGTAGGGGAGCTAGTCCTCACAGTACTGTTTGCTTACTTGCTGCTGGTCAAGTTCTCACAGGCACATAAAAACATAAAATCTCAGCCTTAGTCAGCAATAGAATTGATTTTAAAATGTTGTTGGTTATTTTTAAGACATTTGTGATGATTAGCTACAGCGCGTCTTTAGGAGGTGTTTCAGATTCATGTACACACGATTATGGACTGCCTTAAACACTTGTTCACTAAAAGGATGATATGAACGGTTCTCTGGGTTTTCTGAAGGCTATAGTTTCTGCTAATATTCCTCCTTTACTCCTCCTTTTCTGTCTTCCACACACACCACACACACACACACACACACACACCATGCGCTGGTGTTTTGGTCTTAAATGTCACCTTCATTTCTGTTGACTTACTCATGTAGATAAATGGATTGGAAGTGTGTACTTTCCACGTTTTCAACTGTGAGCTTTTCTCTCGGTGGCGCCCAGAATCACTGAGAGCTTCAGGACACTCAGTAATCTCTCGGTGTATCTCTCTCTCTCTCTCTGTCTCTCTCTTACAAACACACACACACACACACACGTCATTCTCTTTTTACTCAAACATAGACACACCCATGCAAGGATATTGGTACTTGCGATTGTGCAAGTTCACATCAGTTCAATGGGAAAGCGAATGTGAATGTACCATATTAGCACATTCCTTTTTTGTGTGTGCATGCAAGTGTGTGGACCACTCAGTATGTGCGTACATGAGTGCATGTATAGTGTATACTATATAGAAGCAAGCCAGCGTGTCCTTTTCATACCGTCACATGAATGGGAAAATAATCCCCAGCTGCCCAGAACAGGCAGATACAAGTTCAGACTACACACTTCTTCTGATTTTTGACTGACTGGTGCTAATTTCTTGTTGTTGTTTCGTGGCAGTTATGTACGTTCTCCTTCAAATGTGTGGAAAGATGCTTGATTGTCATGGTTACTTTTCGATTAAGCGTGAACGAAACCCGCCTAGTTTTTTTTTCCTGCAAAGGACTTTTTCCTCACTTATTTGAAATAATATAAAGAAATGATCTACAATAGAGTCCTATGGTTTTCTCTTTCCACTGATTAATGGAGTGAAGGGGAGGTGATGAACTGAAACTACAGTTTGTAACGGTCAACCTATAAAGTGCACCTACATGGTAGGGGTTCTTACCAGTAATTAGAGACTGGTCCATCCAACTCTGTGTATCAGTATTGGGTTGATATCTACATTAGTTGATTTATTTGCTGTGCTGACTGCATAGGTGCTCTTTATAGTTTACCTTCTCCATAATTTTTAGCCCCCTTTACACTGTTAATCAATGGTCAAGATCCCACATGATAACCAGGGGGTATCTTTGGGCTGTGGATCGTTCTCAGCACAGCAGTGACAGTGACACATTAGTGGTAAGTTAGATTGTGTGTGTGTGTGTGTGCGCAGTGCCTCTGGTGTTTTTTTAACGCTTCCCTGTCACTGCTGGACTTAGTCAAGCCAAAAATATCTATTCATCAGCATCCTGAGGCCAGAAACTGACCACTGAAGGACCAGAGGGTGATTGATATAAACTGTGCAGCTTTAAATAATCACTAACTCTATCTGTTAGGTGGAGCAATAGATCAGATGTGGACCTTGAATGGATACCAGGCTTAAAACCCTCTCTCTCTTTTGCAGAGAATTACTAGGAACTATAAAGTACACTTTTAACATGTCTTACTTATAATGATCTGATCAGATATTTCTGTGGGAAATGGGTGGATGAATAAAGTGAGATTTACCACTGATTAGGCCTTCATGAGCCTCGCATGTCGAAATAACCACCAACATAGATTAGAACGTGACAATGGAATCAAGCAATCATGTTTTCCTTTACAATTTCCATCAATCATCATGCCTTCTGGGAATTGTGATATGTCACTGGCAGTGAACACCACCAGCAGACAAAGCGTTGGGTGTTTCAGGCAATAAAAACAGACTCTACTGTCAAAGTGAAATGTGTGTTAACATGTCTCCAGTTACAGCTACAGATAAAACATGGGATCACCTTTACGAGCTTCAGATGTCACTGCACCATGTAGAAAAGGGGAAAATGTGATTATGTGTTATGTTTGGTGTCTAAAATACACTTGCACACTTACAGTCCCATAGAGCTCAGAATTTTATATCCATGGCCTAAACTCAAGACCTGGGTTAAACTGTGTATGCAGTCAAACCATGTTTTGATTTTGGAAATGAAAAAATGCAAATGTGAGTGCACAGCTTTTTAGTGCACAGGGTTTAAAATAAAAATACTTGGGAATAAAAATAATATATAAAATTATAATATATAAAATACATTCTATGTGCGATTTTAGATATACTAGAGATCAATTCTGTAAAGAGTGTTACATAAAAGGTTCATTTAAATGCTCAAAACTGTGTTCTCTGAAGAGGATATGTTCCCATTTACTCTCAGCCTGTCCTTGGAAGTAATGTCAGGCCTTGAGAGGTTCACCCCAGCTCACATTAAGCTCTTTCAGTGGACTTTTCCACCGGTTTTTCGCCTGACTGCAAAAAGAACTAGCATTCTGACAAGATGAAGACCCTCAAGGACCCTCAAGGGCTCAATCTGAGTATGTGCTGGGTAAGACTGAAGTATAAAGGATACTGCTAGCACTCGACTGGCTCTGCACTGAATCACCCCTTTATATCTACTGTGAATTGTGACCCCCCACCACCACATCACCACCCCACCACCTTGCCCTTCACTGTTCTTGAGAACAGTGTTGCATACCAATTTTTACAACACATCACTGACCCTAGAGAGTCTTCCTTTCTCTCCCTCTCTCTCTCTCTCACACACACACAGCTTATAATGTGCCTGATGTCAGACGGATGCCCAATTGTCTAATAAGGCAGAATTCTGAATTATACATTCCACATCGCTGGCCACAAAACACTGTTCTCTGCTCCGCTGAGACACAATAGAACGACTGAGGCTTTTTCCTCCAGCAATGCAGCAATGCAGACACACGGTTACAGTATTCAAGTATTTAATAGATTGAACAGATGGAAAAAAAGAGAGGATGTCTCTTACCTTCTCTTTCTCCACCTTTGTCAGAGGGGCTGTGCTGCTGGTTGGCAATTCTTCTACGTATCAACAGACACGTCTTTTCCTCTCTCCATCCATCCCTCCCTCTCTCGCTCTCTCTCTCTCATACACACACACACACACACACACCACGCCATCCTCTCGGGCCATTCATAATTTCACAGACATGACAAGTGCATACACCCACCAACCTAGACTCACACTGACTGTGATGGTGCCCAGGAGTGTGCTGGAAAATCAGGAACACCACAAATTTTACATTAGAACAAAAACAGCGTGCCTTGTAGCTCATAAACATAAAGATTTCTAAATATAATATACAGTAATGCTCTTTCATTTAAATTCAATTTAAAAGGACATCGACATTATTTCAGTGCATCTCCTGGATGGACCATGTGGGTGATTTGTCTGGTTAAATTCATTCACTGAAATAAATGCATTAGAAGTGTTAAAAAGGGAAGTATCTAAAAGGTGCTGAGCACCGTTGCTCTAGGACTGCTTTACTTTAAATTGGGGTTATTCGCACTTAGAAAAATGTTTTTCAGGAAACCAAAAAGTGATCACTCCAACACTGAATCACACACTATGGCACTAGACAGGTGTGCTAAATGAGCATTTGCCTTTTACATTGTATGTCCCAAAATATCCAGGAACGTATTCTAATCAGTGTGTTTGAAAAGTAAAGTGGACATTCTGATCACAGGGGCAACTTCCTAACCACCAGGCCACCAGCTGTCCCATGTTAAGGGGCATCCATTAGAGTCACAGGTACAGTCACAGGTATTCAACTGCATAAAAACAGCTTACATCACCTCCATAGTTTAATTCCCTTCTCAGCCCAGTAGGCAGAAGTCAAGTATCTTATTGGCAAAATTTTCATCTCTGATAGGACAAGACCAGCCTGTTGCATGAGATTTCTACAAGAACAAAACAAATTCACTTTTTCTAAAGCAGAGTACAACTGGCACGTGTACAAACACCTGCAGCTTCTAACTAAATTCACTTCTTAAATCAGGACAGTGACTAGGCCTGTATCTCACTCTGAAAGACTCAACATCTAGTGTAAATTACTTCAGAAAGGCCGAGGGGTGTAGCGGTACACAGATGTCACGGTTTGGTACGTACCTCGGTTTTGGGCGTGATGGTACGGTACGGTTCACGATACAGCAAAGTTAAGCAACAAAGAGTTCTAAAGAATGAGACTTGGTTTGTTTTCATTTATTTTAAATAATCAGCATTATGTATTAACCAGTAAAAACACACTCTTGCTTATATTTTCATGTATGTGTAAGTGTTTCCACCAGTAAATGTTTCACCAGTAGGTGGCACTATTGCACCACACTACGACCCAGGTTTATGATTTACTTGCGCTTTTTGTTCCCTATGTGATTCCGTTTTACTTCAATCACGTCTTCTCCGTCGTACCGTGTATTCTCCGAAAGACATCATGTACGAATCGGTAGAAATACACGTACCGTTACAGCCCTAGAAAGGCCAGTGTCAACCATTGCATCAAAGTTACTTTGTGTAAATGCATAAACCTTA
>JBBPDH010028897.1:0-10459 GCA_037974565.1 Clupeocharax schoutedeni
GGACTGGAAATGAGAGGCTCTGAAAGTCCTTCAGGAAGCCTGGAGAACTGTCCCTCAAGACCACATCAAAATACAAGAAAGTCTGGATCTCTGGAAGCAAAATGTGAAGAAATGAGGGGTGGCTCAAGACTTTTGCACAGTGCTGTATAATGTATTCAAAATTATGACAGCTTGCACTGCAAAAGCAAAAGAGACATCTGACAGCTCTCACGGTCTTAACAAGGTCACCATCACACACTTGCTTACATTTAATTAGTGACCTAGAAACGGTGCAGAATCATTCATGTTTCTAGCTCATTTGACTTTTTTATTGAAATAAATTAAACAGATTTTCAATGTGGTCTCAGACTTTTTATATCTAAATAAGCAAAAGTGGTCCTATAGACACCCGGGGTCGTGCTGGACTGAACTGTAGCCACCAGAGACAATTCCTTTTAGTCTAACTCTGTTTTCTGGTCTAGAAAACTGACACTAGGTGTTCAAATGAGTTTGGTTCATCACTGCATGTTAATGTGTCTTTTTCACATCATACCTTAAAGGTAAATCTTGGGCAAAAACCACAATTTTATTGAATAGCTTAGCCATTACTACTGTCAAAAAGTGCAAACTGTATTGAATTTGATTGTAATTAATTAGAATCCACGTAAAGCACCTTCTGAATGATGCTTTACTACGCTAGTTGTATTTTTACACCTCCAATCTATGGCAGACCGTCCAAACGAAGTGTCATCACAATTTCCCTTATCCGGCATCCGCGGCACTGAAGGATGTAGGCGGTGTTACTCTTTGGCAGAACGGAGTGTGTAAAGCAGCAGGACACAATGGGACGGAGAAAAAGACACAGCCGAGCAGACGACGGTGCCAGCGAGCGTGCTGCTGACCCGCTGCCTGCCCCCTGCTGGCCGGACTGGGCCACTCCCACCGGCCCACCATCAGCCATCTGTCCCCCAGAGGAGGGGGCCTTCCTCCGCAGGAGGAAACGGCATCACTGCCTGCCAAGTGCAGACCGCCAGCACTGCCCGAGAGCAGCAGGCAGGTTTATGTGGGGTGAACCAACCCTCCAGACTTTGGGAGGGGAGTCAACACATATGCAGCACTTTCCTCTGAACTCCTGATCTCTTGACGCCGTCAGAAAACAGACTCAAACTCAATAACGCACCAGACAGGCCCACGGAAATAAAGTAAAGCCAGGATGTCGTGGCAATTATGGCTTTTTCCACTGGTGAATTAACTGCAGTTTTGTATTTATCAGAAGAAAGAGATTTATTTTAGCCTAAATGTAGGGGTGAAAAGATTAAGATCACACACATCTGCTTTTCTGGCAGCCCTTCTATTCTGTTTTATACATGGTTTTATGCATAAACACTTCTGACATTAAACCATGTATAATTAAAGCTTTGCTCGTCCCAAACATTATCCAAAAATAAATCCCCAAAACGTCTTTCATTCCACTCAAACCACCTCCAGTTCCTCCTGCAGACTTGTAGATGTGGTTTAGGACACAGTATGACATACTGTGAGCCGTAAAAATCCAGTTCCACCATTACAGGCAGCTGTTTCAGAACAGGGCTGGTATTCTCAAAGCCAAAGAATTGATCTTGGATCAGATTCGTCAGTAATTATGATGGTCGTTGCCACAAAACTGACTCCTTCTATTGATGCGGTTTGAAAAAACAGACCCTGTTGTGCACTAAGGCTGCCCAGTGCTCAAATGAAGTGGTTCCCCTGAGGTAATTGAGAGTATTATGGTGATAAACACCAGTAACCCTCAGTAAGTAAATGCTTCCTGGCTTTAATAAGCATTTGTATGTTTGTGTTGCAATGAAATTCTGTTGTACCATATTCATCTGACATTTAAAGGAAAATGTAAAGCGACTTCTACAGAAGCGTTACTACAAGCACTTCCAAATCATCGCATTTAAATGCATGAGTAGCTGGACTTCTAGGGGGTAGAGAGAGTATGTTTTGCTCGCAGGAAGAGCAGTGAGCCTCACAAAGATTAATACAATGTCTACAACGATTCACATCATTATTCAAAATGCTAGGAGGACAAATATACACAGGCAAAGCTTGGCCGGCGATAATCCGGACCGCAGGGTCAACCTTCAGGCGTATATCAGTAAAAAAACAAACAAAAAAAACAGGCGACTTTTCGTCAAAACAATGGTAGAAATGCTAGCTAACAGCTCAGGGAACACATATCATGAATAAACAAGATGTTCAAAACAGGGGCAAAACACAACAAACAAACAAACAGACGCACTGCCAGACTAAACAAGGCACGGGATCCAACAACAAGTGAATTATGAACCAAAGCTGGGAAACTGAAGAGGCTAGACCAAAGCGCTCCTCAGTGTCGCCCCCAGAAGAGCCTAAACCCTCCCTGAACCGGCGTTCAGAAGCTAAAGCTCAGAACCGTCTGGCGAAGCGATCACTCGGACAGGCGGGCGCCGAGACTTCTCCCTCAGCTCATCAACATACTCGTAAAATTCTGTTTTACAAGCAGCACTACAGACGTGGAGAGGGTCCGACTCAACCTGTCCTCATGTGGACCCCGGCGTCCAGGCTGATGATGAAACACTGGGTCAGACAGGAGGGAAGCACCAAGAAAACTTCAGCCACTAATTGGCCAAAAGGGCACGAAAAATAGAAGCTGAAAAATAAATGTAAATGAAATAACAAGCTTTCACTAGAGCCCTTAATACAGCAAAACATCCAACCACAGAAGTCAATAGTCACCCGAACCTGTTCTGTAAACACCTAAGACTTCTCCCAGCCCTCTCAAATTGCATCCAGCTCCTCATTACAGCAGACATGTAGATGTGGATTAGGACACATTATGACTTACTGTGAGCTGTAAAAAGAAAATAAATTTCACTACTATGGGCAACCATTTCAGACAAACAGCAGAGCTGATATGCTCAAAGCAATAAGACTGTTTTGGATCAGATTCCTAAGTAAATGTAACAGATAAATAAATATCCTGCTTCTGAGGTGATCTGTGTAAAGTGACCCTGTTGTCCCATTAGGTTGCTCACAGTGTTCGTCTACACAGTCCTACTGTGTTTTAAACCAAGTCTGTTTCATTTTAATGAAGAGTCGGATGAGGTTTAGGCAGATTGAGATATTGTATTTCCAGAAAAGGTGTATTTGACTATTGACGTGTAGCATTCAAAGTAAAAAAAAAATTATAAACATGTGTTTTTTTCACCAAACTGTTATTTTCCACTCCGAAGTATAAATTCAACATGGATTGGAACATGGTTTTCATTCTCACTTTTTTTAGCCCAGGGGGACCCAAAATCCATCTGGTTTCAGATAAGAATTGGTTTTCTGAGGGATTTTGATTTTAGTGGATCACAGGCGTCAACTGGGTTTTCTGCTCACAAGCTTTATCTCTGATCTTACCTCGTACTCCTGCGAGAAGCGAAGGCCGTCGTTGGCTTTGAGGCGCTCAATGTGGTCGGCCAGGTCGCACACGGGGATGGGCGGGTGCTCCCTCATTCCTGGAAGAGGAGAAGAAAGGAGAGAGGAGAAAGAAAGAGCTGAATGATAAGAACTGGCTCGGGTCAGCATGTGGAGTCACGGTGATGAGTGAGAAGCTGCTGGAGAAGGACATGGAGACGTGTGTCGAGGTGTAATGTGAGGGAACCGCTGAGGGGTAAAAAGGACAAGTAGATAAAGAAAGTGAAAGAAGCCAAAGGAAACAAAACGCCAGAACATACTGGTGCCGTCATGCAGTGGAGGTAGTGGATGTGAGCGAAAGCGGTGGACGGTGGACATAAACAGTGATGCCCACACAATAAAGCCAACATGCCTGGCTGCTGAGGACTACACCATCTAGAGCAGGATGGTTAAAGGAATAGACTCGACCCAAAATCCCATTTACACACATTTCTACCTTATGTTTGGTTATTTAGCATTCCACTGTAGCTACAATTCTAACATAGATAACAGGCAATGGAAAACTATGCTCACTATACACACCTGCTTGGAGATATCCAGTAATCTTTAATAGTTGTATAACTGTTTGCGGTAGGACTCACTGTTATCTATAAACTCAGACTATAGCATATTAGCCTAGCTAATAACAACAGTAGGAGCATCATGAAGTAAAACGTGAGTCATACAGTGTCAGAAACCACGTGAGCAAGTCTATTCGGGATTACTCAACAAGTGCACACAGATTTCAAAACTTATTAGCATTGTAGCTCCAGTGCTAAAACTAAAGAAGCAAACTTCCGACACCAAGCGTGTCTCAGATGATCAATTATGTTCGAGGTAAGAAGGAAAACGGTGCTAATCTTAACTACCTTAAGGCAGATTTTAACAAAATAAATCACCAAAAACCCATAGTTCTTCTGGTCTGCATCTCCAAATCGGTAGACTTATCCTTAAAACACTCCTTGTCTGGGGTTATTACATGATTTATGGCTAATCTACCAAAGCAAATTCCCTCAGCTTCTGAACCTGGCAAGATCACAAACCTGAGTGGATTTAGGAAAATTCACAGTTCGCTTCATTTTTTTCAGAGCGGAAAGGAGGATGTTAAGGCAGAAAATGAGGGGCACAGTACATATAAACAAGCAGACATATATTGCTTGGGTCAGACGTTTTACAATCATGTTTGTTCGACTGGAGAAGCTTTTAGGGCTTCAGAGAAAGGCTAGTCACGTCAAGAAACAAACACATCTGTTTATTTTCATTTAATCGATTATTAGGGAAAAAGTCACACCAGGCGTTCTTAAAATTCTAGACACGCCCCTGTGGAGGCCACTCAGACCAGCCTTAACTAGCACTGAAGGCGGAGCTGGGAATTATAGCTCAAATGTAGAAGAGATGTAGCGACCTTTTCACTACATGTAGTGCAGTGTAGTGCATTCAGAACAGAATCGCAAAAAGGCTGTGTGTATCAACAGCTTGGGCTAGAAGTAAATCAGCCCCATCTGAGCGCCTTCATGTTTTTCTTATGACCTGTAGGTGGTGCTGTTGTCAGCAGGTCCACAGTAACTCAAAACAATCAGTTGTTAACACGTCAAACTAGGAGGATGCAGAATATTAAACCCTATTCCGCTGCCCCTTTTTAAGAAGGGGGAGGGGGCTCTATACCAGTTACTCCAGGGTGTAATTTACATACATTGATCTTTTCCCTTCTAATAAAAAAACAATGTTTACATCATTACTTTTCTGGGAATTATAAAGCAAGTAATCATGGCCTTCTTTTGGAAGTGTTTACTAAAGAAGTCACTCTAGAAACACCAGATACAAGGTGAAATATCAGAGCTTTAAATATCATAGAATGCTGTTTGCAAGCTTCATATGTCTAATGTAGAATGGCTTTTGCGCAATGCTGTTAGCTAACGAACTACTAGAATCCCATAGGAGAACACTTAAAAAAACGAATTACACAATTCAAATCACATTAACAGTCTGTATTCGAGGTCAAAATAATTGAGACAACTTTGCATCACATACAAATTATAACAGAAAATGTCATTTGACAACTCCACTGAAAAATAGACTGAAAGTTTAAAATCTGCTCTCTCCAGAAGCTAAAAGTTGGAAGTGTGAAATATGAGAGATGGAGTACAGACACATGTCAGAGTAGTTCTAATGGCAGGGGTGTTCCCTGCCAGTCCTGGAGGGCCGGTGTCCAGCTCAGTTTGCTAATTCCCTTATCAAACACACCCACTAAATCCGGCAATTAGCAGATAAATTGAATCAGGTGTGTTTGAGCAGAGAAATCTCCAATCTGTGTTGGACACCGGCCCTCCAGTACTGCCTGTCATACCATCAGCAACAAACATCCCACGTCCATCAGGCAGATGCGCAGTTCTGAAGGATTAAGTAAATACTTATGAGTTTTTCAGCCTAATCCCTATCTGCCACATCTGTAGCATTCGCTAACCACACAATAGATTTGGTACATTTCCCAGTGCTCAGAAAAGATTTTAAAAAAAAATTGCTTATTTGAAACACCTTCTGTAAAAGGACGTTTAAAACATGCACTTTGTACATTCAAAACTACAGCCATTAGCAGAATATACGTTCAGAGTCTTGCCCGAGGACTAATTGGTGAACGGTGGTGCGAATAGCTCAGCAGGGAATCGAACTAGAGGAACGCTAATTTATGTTAATTTAGGAATGTCTAATAAAAGAATTAAAGAGTGTGTTCAACACCAATAAATGTTTTGTGATGTCATTAAATTATAAGAGAGTTTCACGTCAGTAAAACATGTTGAAATCGCAGACCGTGGTAATCGACCAGATGATAAGGATGTCCTGGGAAGAGATGAGGCTGAAAAATGCCGGAGCATCCTTTTAAGAAGTCCATGACATCTGAAACTGTCTGACATTACCACCAGGCACAAAAAGGCAACAGACTGCAGGGTGACATAAAGCAGCGGCAGAGGAGTGGTGACAAATATCATGGCTAAGAGGCAGGAAGCATCTAGAAAGATGGATAAATAGACAGACAGACAGGCAGAGAACGGGTTGAGAGCACTACATAAGCAGAAACACAGCAGGAATGCCAACTAACTTGGAGTGTTGGGACAGCAGGAGGAGCTGGGACCTGCAGAGAGAAGATGGAGGGAGGAATAAAAGAATAAAAAGAAGAAAAGAGCTATCAGTTCATCCCCACCTCTACGGCTGAGCTAAACGGACAGCAGATGTGTTCGTAAAACAGCTGGAAGACCTGGGCATCTGTTCAAAGACAAGTTTGCTTCTCTGCTTTTAGATTGGAGCTACGAGGCTAATGAGGAAGCTTAGTAGCATTTCTCTTTAGGACGATGCTAACTGCATGCCTGAATCATCACACTATGGTTCAGCCAAGGCTCACGTATGTGGTTTCTGATGCGGCATGACTAGATATCCTATATAACAAGTACATAACCCTAGCTATATTAGCCCCCAAACATTCAATGATTTGAAAAGGTTTGTAGTATTAGCGAGTGCAGGTTTGCCTTTTAAGTTTAGTGGTGCTAGCACTGTGTTAGCATAATTTCTTGCATGCTTTCAGATCATACAATAACCTGCAGGACGAACCGTGTACTTGTCAGCAACAAAAAAAGGGTAAAGTTATTCCGAACCTAATGGTGTGCTGGGATACGAAAGCCGCATCAAGTGAATCCAGTAAATGCTACGTTTGCTACATTCAACAGAGAGCCAATTAGCTAGAGCGCTACTCCCCCAGAGTGCAAAATTCATGAATTTTACAGCGTGCACAGCTGATTGCAAATGTTCTCCAAGCACGGCCAGGGAATTGGACTAGAGTGGATGTAAGTGGATTGAGAATAGGAAGAATTAAGCTGTGTAAAGTTAACAAGGACAACTAGTCCGAAAGAGATTCAGACAGGAAACAGAGGAGATGGAAGAATTTGTCGTATTAGACAGTCAAACTGTAATGCAAACTGAATATATTAGATAAATAGCAACAAAAATTGAATGACAAAACATGGTAGCTGGAAGATCTACGCACAGCCAAAGCTCTGACAGTCAGCTAAGAGCAACTGCAAGTTACTAAGTTAACTATAAGCAAAGCTGGGCCATCTCACTACAATATATTTTGATAGTCATAGGTGTCATTTATGCTGGGGACGGAGGGGACATGTCCCCACCGCTTTTTGTTAAGGGCCGTTTCATTCCAATCAAGATGTGTAAATTTCGTTCAAACTGATGCCTGCGTTGACAGTTACTGACAACAATTATGTTATGGCTGTCATGACAACACCTTTTTAATATTTTAATGTACATGAATGTAATTCAATTTAGCTCCTCTAAAATTCTGAACCATTTCTGTTGGCTGCAGGAAATTCAGGCGCTAAATTCCCAAGTCTTTTAAGCCTGAGCAGGATTTGGATCCTAAAGGAAACAACATGCTTATTCTGAATAGAACATGATCAGAAAATAAACAAATAGATACAACAATCCATATATGATCATAAATACGATCATAGCTAGCTGGATAGCTCTGCTAACCGGTTTGTGCTGCTGTGAGTGAATGACTAGACTTCCCCCTCCCCATGCAGAAAGTTAAAAGTGGCTTTCACTGTAATGTATCCCATGACATATCCTCATAGAAAGAGCATTAATATGGTTATTGAATAAACAGAAAAGGGATTGTAATAAATATCATTACCATTTTATCCTCCACTCCTAATTTACATTCATAGCCTCATCAACAGATACGAAGTAGACGTAGAACAAAAGAAAAAACACGCATCCATGGAAACGAGTCAACGCCTGCACCTATAATTATGTGCTCACCAGGCTGAAAGGGGCCGAGAGCCATAATAACCTGGCTAGAATACTACTCTATTAGCGAAGACAGAAAGGAAGGGAGGGATAGAGGGAGATGCGGGGGGGGGGGGGGGAAAAAGAGACAGAGAGAAGTTGACCTTTTCTCTCCTTGCCCTTGTTCTGCTTCACGCTCCCCTTGAAAGTCAAAAAGCCGGAGTGCTAATTAACTGACAGGGATTGAAAAGGAACTGGGAGAAGAAGCTCTGGGTGGTGAAGAGGAGTCGGTATAACACAGAGCAGAAAAAAAAAACATGGCTTTGGCTTTAAAGGGAAGGAAATGTCACGGAACACCACATTTCAAATAAAAGAGGACGTAAATCCTGCTTCAAGTTTAAAAACACATCACACGCCTTAAATGGAAATCCGGGATGCCATCAAAACCAACTCTTTCATGTATATCCACCTATTTATACTGCAGTGGTTTAGCCCCGCCCATTCATGTAATAAGGAACAACAGAGTTTAACTAATCAGAACAGAGCTCATTTGCATATATCAGTCTTATAGAACAGCCCGTAAAATTCTAAAGGATAGAGAGAGGCCAGGAAACGGTCCTGTAAAAATGAATTATAGAATAAAATAAATAAAATATATTTAAAAACCCCCTCAAAATATTATGCTGAGATTATTGAGAGCAGTTTTGAGTAGAAAATTGTGATGAAAAAGGAAGTCAAAGAGTTTATATATATTTTTTTTTCCCCCACTTCCTCGCTAATTAAAGACTTAAACAGCTCTTGCTGTGGGAGAAAAAAACCAAAGCTAAAAATGGAGTGAAAGATTAAAATGAGATTTTCACATTTCACTAATTAAGGTTGAGTTGAAGCTTTTGTGTGATGGTTGCGGCCGTTCGGAGGAGAGAGGAAAACCTTTTGAAACTAACTTTGGCACAATTAAGACCAAATGGACTCCACTGACACTCACCAAGATGAACAGCGATTCAAAAGAGGTGATAAAGAGAGAGAGAGAGAGAGAGAGAGAGAGAGAGAGAGAGAGATAGATAGATAGATAGAGAAAGAGACACACACACACGCACAGAAAGAGAGAGAGACAGACAGACAGTCAGAGAGAGAGAGAGACAGACAGAGACAGAGAGAGAGACAGAAAGACAGAGAGAGAGAGAGAGAGAGAGAGAGACACAGAGAGAGACAGACACAGAGAGAGAGACAGACACACAGAGAGAGACAGACACACATAGAGAGAGAGACACAGAGAGAGAGAGAGACAGAGAGAGAGAGACAGAGAGAGAGAATTATATTTGTATATAAGTGATTAATGAATTAATCACTTATATACAAATATATATATATATATTATATTTATGCTCTAAGAAGTGACATTTATTCATAAGTGATACCGCTGTTCTAGTTAAACGGTGCTTTACTGATTTTAATGTCAAATTAATTCAGATAAACAGCGGAGACTCTCAGTCTTCGTTTATATAAATATAGAGCCTGGAGCCGTGCGTCACTCTGTAGCCGATCTTACTCATATGAGGAACTCTGCATCTAAAAATGAACCACGTTTTCAAAAATCGCTGCTGCGGCACCCTGTGGTAAACAAAAATACACCTCCTACACCGAGTCCCAGGTACATTTTCCACTGAACATCACTGGATTTCCAGAATTATAAGATCATTAAGGAGCCAAAATACAAACGTCACAACTAACAGGTGCACTGCAGTGAACCGAAATCGTGTGGCATGAAACTAAGTTGACTGTTAGAGTAACAACACTGTTATGAAACTTCCTACTTATAATATTATAATACCATCTTTTCTCAAAGTATAATACTGTTAAAAAACAGTTGGCCACTTTCGTCAGTGTTCATTCAGGATTTTGACTCAAAACTGGGGGAATAAACAAACAGTACTGTGCAAAAGTCTTGAACCACCCCTCATTTCTTTCCATCGCCTTGTTAGTGAAAAAATGTAATTTTATATCTGTCAAACCTATCTTTGACATACTGAGTACATTAAATGTTTACTACAACAGGCTGCAAAGCAATTAAAGCTACAAGGCATCTAGATAAAGGAGCTCCACCCACTCAGCATTCAGCACCACCAGTATAATGATCACCGCCTGACTATCTGGAATCATCTGCTCCTGGTTCTTCACTGTTCAGGACTTCAGTTAGAGGCTCTTTGTTCTGCTTGAATGATTC
>JBBPDH010028941.1:0-10457 GCA_037974565.1 Clupeocharax schoutedeni
GCCCTCAGCTGCTTAACCAACCAGAACATTATCAGACAGGTTTAATTAATTTCATGCCAGGCCCAATAAAAAAGTGTTCCTTTAATTTTTGTGAGCAGTGTGTATAAGGGAAAATGCACAAAGGCCCGTTTAAACACACAACTGAAGCCAATGGAAATTCGCTGTAATTGAAAATTTGCCTCAAAATGAAGTCCTGTTAAAAATAATTAGTGCTTTTAGGTATTATTTGGACTGACTTGATGGCTGCTGGTCAGTGATTTTCCAATCACAGCTGGATTCTTGTCCGTTTGCTGCAAATTCAACATACAGAGATTAGGTTTATAAAATGATTCAAGGTGATTTGAGTATTCATTTTAAGACACACCCTTTGCCTTTTTTGAGCTTTTTTAATTTGCTGTAGTTATTAACAACCCCATAATTACCCATAATCTTAAACCAGGTGCTTTAATCAAATGTTGAATGAAGTGCTGTTGAGTCCCTTTACTCCAGATGTGGCCGGTCAGGTGAGACGTGTTCTGTGTCTGAAGTTTGCTTCTTTATTTTATCACTGGATCGAAGTCTAATGTATTCAAAAGCCATGGAAACTTGATGCTAACTTCACATTATATAATTGTCTCATGTAGAGAGAGTCCAAAATCTCACATTGACTGGCTTATGTAGTTTCTGACCCTATATGACCCATACATGACTCTGAAGTGATCAGGTCTCATAGCTCGTAGTATAAATACAGCCATGGAAAAAAAATAAGAGACCACTTTCTCCTTGTGTGTGTGTGTTGTGAAACGCCTCCATATGTGAAGAAATATAAGGAAAGCCTACGTGTGTGTGTGTGTGTGTGTGTGTGTGTGTGTGTGTGTGTGTGTGTGTGGTCTTTCAACCAGCGTATGTGAATAGATGTCAGTGCCATACACCATCAGAAACCACATAGGTGAATCTACTGGTATTGGTGATTTACATGAGGCTCGTTGAAGATAATTCATCTCGTTTTAGTGCAAAACTCAAGAACAAACCTGAAATGTCTTGGCTGTTTGGTTCCATTTAGGTTAAGATTGTTCCCAGACTTTTGCTTTGAACATGATATGTAGGACGGTGTCCAGTGCTTTTGACCAGCTCCACTAGTGAGTCTAATTTTGTCTTCTTCCGTATGCAGCACTGTGGCTCACCCACCCAAGGAGGACAACCACAAGCCCAAGGGTCTGCTGACCACTGAACTCTGAGATCCACAAGTTCAGCATCTGTCAGCCCTCTGGGGTCCTTCACAGCTTAAGGCATTCCATCACACTCTGAGTGACTGTGCACAGTATTCACAGTGTTACCAGCTGGACTCTGGAACACAGCAGATCCACCAGCTCGCACCGGCTTGAGACAGGGCCTTCAAGCCCTGACCCAGGACCTCAAGAATTGACTTCATTTTAATGAATAGGGCCTCTCTTTCTGTGGGGTTCTATGTGGCTGCAGCTGTTTTCGGGTCAGTGTTCAGAAGGCCTGACGTTTGGCCATTCGAGAAACTTCTGTTCGGACAGCTGTGGGGCTGCTCTGCCACCTGCTGTCGTCGAAACTTCGTTGTAGTTAGATCACTGTGAAAGAGCAAACTGCTGGACCGCTACAGATCACTGGAAACTTTTATTTATAGAGCTGCCGTAGTCCTTTTTTCCTCCCCATTTTATCTTCTTCGGCTTTTTATTACCTTAGTTTTCAGTATTACATTTTTACTGGACTCAGTACTGGATTTTTTTTAGAGGATAATATTATGTAGCACTGGAACAACATGCAGTCTTTGAGCCAATTTTGTTTGTTTCCTTGTTTTGGTTTGTTTTTTTTTTCTGTCTGAATTATCAATGCTGTTTTTATCACTGTCGGAGCTGTAGTCGCATTATGAACTGCCTTATTTTAACAGTTTGTTACCATTTTTAAAGACTTTTGCTTGTTTAAAGCCTAGAGGAACCACTTCAATTAATTGCTTTTGTTGAAATTATTCACTGGATTGTCAATAGTGGCACGTAACTATAATAGTCATGTCTTGACACTGAACGCTAAGGAATGGCATGCTGGGGCACGACAGGGCAATTAGGGCTGTCACAATTACTCAGTTTGTTTAAAAAAAATAAATAAAATAAAAAAAGCAACCCAATGAAAATGCATGTTAATGAATCATCTCAGTGATTACTTTGCAATTGGAACTATAAAAAGAGAATCTGCAAGACATTATAAAGCCATGTTCTGCAGTGTGAACCGTGTCCACAAGGGGAGCTGCTCATCACTTTTTTTTTTTATTGAAAGGAAGGAAACCCACACAAGCAGCTTCTTTTGATCGCATGTGTTTTTGTTTTTATGTATATGCAGTAAAATTATGTATTAGTTGTACATTATGTGCATATGATTATTTGATTGTCAAAATAATCACTAGGTTGCTCTTTTGTTAATGAGTGATGGTGACAACCCTAAATGTGAGCCGCCGAATGGTTTCCAGGACCTGTGGTGGGGCCTGTGTCTAATTTTGTGTCTTGTTTTGTCCACAGTTACCTCTGCACAGCCGCACAAGCTTTTAAGGCGTTTCTCTGTTAGCATGTGCTGCTATCTGTATCTACATCTGTGGTCAAAAATGAAAGGTTTGAGCTTGATCTTAAAGGAGTAGTCTAGCATTTTTCAGTCTAAACTCTTTCTGTCCCATCTGCGGTCTTTTACTTCAGACTGTCTCTTTCATGTAAAAACCCACAGACTCTCACACTTTTAATGAAAGTCAGTGGCCAGCTGCTTGAATAACTTAACTAAAATTATGCTCTAATAATACTAGAGAGAATGTCTTTCTTGCTTTTCAACCCTGCTAGGGCAAAGGAGTGGTCACTTTCGCTCTCTAGGTTTTTCGGTATCCAAGGCAAGGCCCACAGTACCATGCCTCCAATAATAACCAATCCTTTCTCCCAAAAAACAGATTATACATATTTAAAGTAAAGTAGACCCTCATAGTCATGTGTGACCACACCACAAAGAGTGAACAATGTGAAATTATTTCTCTGCGTTTAATCTATTTAACCCATTCAGCAAGGGCCTGCCACCAATGGGGGCACCGGGGAGCAGTGTATATGGACAGGATCTTACTCAAGGGAACCTCAGCGATGACACTAGCAGTTGGAATTCAAACCCACAACCTTCTGATTGCAGGGGCAACTCCCTAACCACATTCCCAGTGCAGCAGCTGGCCATTGACTTCCATTCAAAGTGTGTTTGCAGTTGTTTTCTACGCTCTAGGGAAGGTGAAATCGTTCTAACCTCACCACACGGCTGCTGCTGCCAGAGATTAGGTCAGGGAGCAGCGAGGGATCCTTTTGCTTGCTGTTGGTGAGCTCTGAGTTTTAATATCCACCTCATCAGTTCTAACAGTGTAATCACAAGTGCAGTTGTTTTTTTGAGCTTTTCTCTCTGGCTTTAATTTATTCCTTTCCTGTTCCTCTGTTTTGTAAGAGCACTCTGTCTCACACTCTAGATTACCGTAGAGGTCTCAACACTGATTTGCATCATGTATGTACACCAGCTGAAGAGGAGTACGCCTTCAGTGATTTTGTATGATATAGGTTATTCTCCAAGTAAAAATGTATTTTAACAGTACTGACCAGTTTCTCCTCTTTTCTCCCTGTCTAATAGGAAACAGGATGATGAAAGCGAGGTCTATGCAGTGCAGGTCTTTGTTCTGGAAGGTTGCAACAAACGTAGGACAGTGTTTTTAAAGGGTGTTCAGTGGGAGAAATGCACATTTTTAGGATTTCGGTGTAGTATGTAAACGCTGTCTGCTTTAGCCCTCTGGCCCTCCTGTGGGACATTTTTGTCCACTTCGCTTGACCATTTTATCTCTGTTAATGCAATGGAATGAAAGGCTCTGGAGTTTTTTTTTTTTTAGATCTTTAAATATATTAATAATATACTCCATACATCCAGTTGTAACACTCAACTTTCTCATGGCCACATTTGGCCAAGTAAAACCCATTAATTCCTTGTTATTTACACGTTAAATCATACAATTTAGGTTCAAATGCTTTCATTCTAAAGTCAACACTTGAGAAATGTAGTTTTGGCCACGAACAAGCTGAATGTATAGTAAAAACAAGGAAGGCAAGAGGATTAAACACATTGTCTGCAATGTGTTGAGTACAGAGAGTCTCAAGGGTCTGACCTTCTTTTTTTTCCCCAAAAAATTTTTTTGTGGAAAACTTTTGAGAGAAGTTACATGAAATGGTTCCAATTAATTCCAAGATGCGCGTCAACTTGTTTCAGGATCCATTGCCTGCAGGAACTCACAAAAAATACAAATCAACCTGCAGCAAAGATAGCCCCGCCCATTCAATCGAAAGTCATTTACAGTCTGAAAATGCATTTCAAATGAGGCAGCCAATCAGAACAGAGGATATTCCCATACATACATACATGATATAGGTCCCCATATCATGGAAAACAGAATGTGGCTCGCGTATTAAAAAAGAGCTTAATTTAGTCTGTAAACAATGTTAGAGACTGTAGCCATGATGTGTTTCTTATATTCAGCAACAACATCCATTGTACAGTGTGAACTTTAATAAGTGAACTAGTGATGGGCCGATCCACGTTTTTCCAGTTCCGATCAGATTCCGATACATGACTACCGATACTGATACAGATTCTGATATAATACTTTAAAATTTTACTTTAATTTTAGCATTTTTTTTGTTGAAATTGTGCTGTTTGTTAATATGGTTACATACCACTTATTAGAAGAGCAAAAATATAAACAACTACATTGAATTTAAAGGCATGCCAATGGAATTGATTTATTTCACATTTCACAAAAAAGGTAGCAGCAACGGCTGTAAAATTTTGGAAAAATCTAAAACACAACAGTCTTGGCTGAATAATCGAAATAGTTCAAGTATTATGCAAAAATAATACGTTTAAAATACGGTAATGTAAATTCAGAGACAGGACGCCAACAGAGTGTAATCTAACCACTGCTGTATTTAAGGTGGGACCGCTGAGTTACGAGACGCCCAACTTTAGCCTCGTCCTGTTTTAAGAGGGGGAGAGGGCAAAACCAGCCAACAAAACAAACAATTAGCTGTCCTTCAAGAACTCTTTGGAGCTCTTTCAGGGTCTAAGAGTCTTCTCTGATATTCCTCTTACTTTTGGTTGTTCCACCGCAAGCTGTAAACTAGAATATAACGATCAGGTCTGTCTGACCGATATCCCATACGATTTTTGGGCCCCTCTCTGACTGCTATGACGGGTATGTACGCTATGTGGACAAAAGTATTGGGACCTCTTAATTACTGAATTCGGGTGGCCCCTTACTTCGAGATGAGGGCTATCTTAATGCTGCAGCAGACCAATGCTTTGTGGACCCAGTTTGAGGAAGAGCCTTTTCAATTCCAGCAGGACTGTGTTTGCTGGAATGCTGGAGGAGTTCAGTGTACAGGAACTTGACTGGTCCACACAGAGCCCTGACCTTAACCCCATCCAGTACCTTTGGGATGAACTGGAACAGAGATTGAGACGCAGACCTTCTCGTTCAACCTCACTGTCTGACCTCGTAAATGCTGTAGCTGTCATTCCGCAAGTCAGGAAAAGGCAGAGTCAAAACCGCCCATTTGCACTAACAGAGCAACTAGACAGTGATGGGTCTTTCCATCTATATGTATATATTAGGGGTGTTGAATTAACACAATTTCGATCTGTTAATAAAAAAATGAATGCTGATTTCGGTTCTCTGTAAAATGACGAGAGCACGCTCCTCGGCCCAGATATTGGAAAGGTTACATTTAAAAACGGACAGATGAAACGGTTGATAGGAGGATTGTTATCTGCGGTTATTACAATAAGGAATTTTTATATGATCAGAGAACATCACGTCTAATATATCACATCAACACAAAGCGTTTAGGAGCGAACCTGGAGGTCCGAGCCAGAACAGCCCGGTCCCAGGCTACCCCCACCTGTAACAGATCAACCCCAATACATTTACGTTTACATTTACGGCATTTAGCTGATGCTCTTATCCTGAGCGACGTACAACAATACTATTAACAAATTTACCCCAAGTACCCCCACCTGTAGCAGATTAACCCTCATACCCCCACCTGTAGCAGATTAACCCTCATACCCCCACCTGTAAGAACAAGACAGCATTGTATGATTAAGTCAGAAATCTCATAAGCAAGTACCTCAACCATAAATATCAACAGGTGTTTTCTGTGATCAGGTTACAATCAGAGGTGGATCTTGAACTCAGGTTTAAATGAAATGGATCCAGTCACCTGAGCATCAGGAGAGGATACACAAGGCTGGTGTTATTCCCAAGCAAGGCCCGCCCTGCACTTTGGGCCTGACTGGTCATAAATATGAGTGGCGATAGAAGAGATGTAAAATCCCTTTGCGTCACAATGGGGATGGATATCAATGCAAAGGGCAAATGGATGTAAGGTGTGAAAGTGAATCTGACCTTTCAGTATCTTTACAGGATTCAGTAACTGAGATATGAACAGGATGGGATTGGGGGGAATCGCTCTGTTTCAGAGAAACCAGGTCAAAACAATTCTCATTGATGGTGAATGGAACCAGACGTCTGCCTCTAAAAGTTAATCCATAAAATGGTTATGGTTGTGCCAGTTGACACAAGTGTTTTGAGAAGCTTTTGGTGCTATAGCTGAACCAATTTGTGGTGGAGGGCTACATGGGCAGGGTGTTGTGAAGCAAAAGAGTCCCCAAAGAACATTGATTTAGTTCAGAAATGCCACTATTTTACATCAACATTTGAAGAAATTCAGGAGAAGCTTGGTTTACTTAAATTCATTCCAAGTCAAAAGCATAAAGAATGAATTGCGTTTCAAATACAACACAACAAGGTTTTGCAAGAACCAAACAATGCCTCAAAGAGACCCAACAGCTGCTGATAGAGGGAAAATAGAAGAAGAAGAACCACAGCTACTCGCTGAGATGTTCCAGCCTGGACCTGGAGGGCGTGACGAGGGAACTGAAGGAAACTGGGAGGGAGATCAACAAATCCAAGCTGTTATTGGGAAACAACGAGGCAGCAGAATTTACAGAAAAGGTTTTTTACTAAAATAATTACAGGCTTGCTCCACTAAAATCACTCAAATTATTTTTTTAATTCAGAATTTTGTATTAAATTATTTTTTCCTAATTTTTTTACGACTAGCGGTTTTTAAATGAAGGAAAGAAAGTGAGCTCGGAGGCTGCAGGCTCCAGCAGGGGGAGCTCAAGTTCTCACTTGTTCCAGGAAGGAGACCCAGGACTGACCATCTTCAACATGAAACCTGAAGGACAAGACACAGCAGGAACCGAGCGACTTTCAGTCACTGACCAGAAGATGGATCACCTGTTACATAACAGACGGCAGAAAGTGTACATGTGTGTGTGCACTGGATGTGTGTATAATAAAATGTGTGTTTATCATACATATTTAGGTTTGTGTGTGTATGCTATATATATAAATAAAGAGTGAGTTATGATCTTGTTGAGAGGTGGAAAATATAATATCAAGCATTAAGGGAACAGTCAGCTCTTGGTTTGTGTTTGATGCAGGAAAAATGGGATATACGGCGCAGTTCTTGGGACATTACGAGTGGTCGCAGAAGGTCTAAGGGTTCCCTACCTATTCCCTACACGTGTACAACCTAGTGGGTGTAAACATGTCAAATTGAAGAATTTGTTTAATTTTAGACTATATGGGACCCAATCGGCAACAATCACTTATTTTGCAGTGGGAAAGTTCGGATTAAACTGGTTAAACTGGTGAGTGCGCGCGCGTGTCAGTTCCAGCTCAAATGCTGTTGCCATTCTGGCACCTGTGAGTTTAATGTGGAGCAGAAAATTCTAACAATTTTTTCTCTGGGGTGCGGAGGGACGGCGATAGCGGAGGCGTGGTGATGCAAGTGGGCGTGAACGCAGAGACACTCGTATATGGCCGGGGATCCTAGCCACGCCCAGGGGGCGTGTTTGGAAGGGAGGGGCGGGGCGTATGCGAATGAGGGGGCGTAGTGAGGGTCTCCCTCCACACTGACATGCACGCGGTCTCTCGCGCTCACATCGCACCGACTCCCGAGCTTCTCGTTGCTCTCCTGTCAGGGCTCTGTGTGTATGTGTTTGTGTCTTTGTGTATGTGGACACGTTTTCATTTATTCCCCTCTCGGACTCCCTTTCCCTAGTTTTGATCCGAATTTGGAGGAAATGGCGGGAGTTTTTTAGCACGCGAGGACAGTAACAGACTTTTAACGGTCGTTTATCTCTGCTTCTGATGAAAATTCACTCGTTTTCAGAAGAAAACCGGACAAAATTCGCTCCTTTCATCCGCCATGGGACTCGGCAGGACTTTTTGCCTTATACTGGGTGAGTTGTGTATATTTTAAGTGCCATTTCTGTAGTTAAACCTACAAAAATCTTGCAGTTAGCAAACCTAAAAAACAAATACACTAGCCCCTGGTTTAAGTATAATTTTTTTATCTTAATTTTGAATATCATGGAGAATTACCTATCAAAAATGATTTTAGTCTAGTTTTAGGCTTTGAAATGACAATATAAATATATTTTTGTCTGTGTATAATGTATTAAAATTGATTCAGAACTTCTCAATTTGGGTCTGTTCCCCAGATAGGGATTAAGCCTAATCCTGGGCAGCCCAGCAATGTCAATGGAGATTCTTTTTTGAATAGGAATGTAGTTCAGGAAAATTCTTACCTGATTTTTTCAAGCCGACTGAACTCTCAGCCTAAAGAAAGGAGAGGTTATCATTTCTCTCTGTATCATAAAGTCTCTTTTTAGTTACAGGGTACTAATAATTTTTAACCAAACAACAGAACATTCCATTGTGATTTTCAATTAATGTATTAAATAATAGAATATGTTTAAATGTGTACAGCGTGCTATTCATCTAAGGTATAATTACACAGCCTCATCACATAGACCAGTGATTCTCAAGTGACCCTGCCTGTCCACCTCCAGGTAATCCACATTTGTCCATGTCCAAGTTGAATTAGAGGAAAAATGTAAATCGCCTAGGGGTTCCTGAACACCAGTTTGAGAACCATTGACTTGGATCAAGTCCAACAAGTTCTGTAACATGTTTCCTCCTCATGCTAAATGTAACCCAAATAGAATGATTGTCATTTTAAGGCTAATTCTGCTCAGAAAAATATTGTAAACAGGTCAAATGTAAAAGATAGTCTAAACAAATTCAGCGGCTTAAAATGCAAATAGAGTAAAGACTGCCAAGTAAATTCGTCAGAATGTCAAACCTAACCTGAATTGCATTCCCTTCTTCTAGGAGGTAAATATTATTAGATATTAAAAAGGTCAACTCACAGTTTATCACCAAAAACTAGTATTCATTTACAATTGGTGAGGAAAAACAAAATTAGGCTCCCTAGAAATAAAGCCAAACTGTGTTTTCACAACCATTTGCCCTTCATTCGCCCATTCAGCAATGAGTCTTATAAAGCTGTTACAAAAATCCACAAAACTGGCGTCCCACCCACACACGGGTCAATTATTTAATTTGCTCATTAATAATGTATGGTGGTGGAAAGACTTCATTTCGCGCTTGATTGCTGAGCTGAGGTGTGCTGTGCGTGGCTGAAGCGTCTAAACAGCCTGCCCTGCTGGCACTGCGTTTCTGTCAGGGGTGCTGGAGCTGGAGGAGCTGCACATACACTCATCAGCCACAACATTAAACTCACTGATAAGTGAAGTGAATAACACTATTGAGCTCTTTACTCTGGCACCTGTTGGGGGTGATATATTAGACAGCAGTGAACAGTCAGTTCTAGAAGTCGATGTGTTGGAAACAGGAAGAAAGGGCGAGTTGTCTGCACAAGTTTATCAGAGCATCTTCAGAACAGCACGGGCAAGGTGAACTGGCAGCAGGGTCGCGGGCACTCATGCATGGGGGTTGAAGACTAGCTTGTGTGGTCAACGCGAACAGATGAAAAGGTTCACACTGGCTCTGAAAGAAAGGGGTCAGAATTCACAGTGCATCATAGATCGCTATATAACTGCCCATGTTGCGATGACTGAAATCTCCTACGATAGACACATGAGTGCCATAACTGGATCATGGAGCAGTGGAAAAATATGGGCCTGGTCTGATGGATCATGTTTTATTCTACATCATGTGGACAGTTGGGTGTGTGCATGGGCGAGTAATGGCTCCCCAACACACTATGGGACTATGGTGAGGCAGTGGAGACAGTGTGATCCTCTGGGCAGCGTTCTGCTGGGAATCCTTGGGTTTGATGATTTTTATATAGTCAGGGGTGATAGCGTTCCGGATTTCCGGCGTACTGTGGCTGCGGGGAAGGGGAAAATATCAGGTTCGCGGGTATTGATCTGTCATTTCTCTAAGAGTGTACTCACACTAAGCACGGTTGCCCTGAACCGGGCCCGAGTACGATTGTCCCCCCTCCCCACTCCCCCTCTGG
>JBBPDH010028951.1:0-10456 GCA_037974565.1 Clupeocharax schoutedeni
TTTTTTGTGTTTTGCTTTGGTACCGAAATTGGTACAGAGAACCGTGGATTTTCACTGGTATCGGTACCGAATACTGACATTTTGGTACCGTGACAACCCTAGTCATTAGAGGTAGTTTTTGTCTGAGTGAGGAGTAGTCTGAGTAGCTCTAGTCCACACTAACAGGAACGATCATGTTTGCTTGATCTTTTGAACAGTGTTTGCCCTTGGCTGGGGTGGGGGGAGCTCTCCTTCATCCAAATGCCCTCATAGTGGTTGACCCTCTCATGGAGCCATTTTCCTCTCTGGATTAGCACTAACAAAGCATAATATTTTGACCACTCCAGCAAAATTTATTCTGTACATTCACAGCATTTAGCAGACACTTTTATCCAAAGCGACTTCCATTCCCTAACTACAGGGAATAATCTCCCTGGAACAACTTGGGGTTAAGGGTCTTTCTCAGAGACCCAGTGGTGCTATGCTGAAGGTAGGATTCAAACCCATGACCTCTTGGTCAACAGTTTTGCACTTTAGCCATGTCAATTTTCTAAGCCTTCTTTGTTGTTGGACCTTCATTTTCTTAAGTCTTTATCAGTTACAGAGTCAGTGGTATTGGTAGCTTACTGTTTTCAAAGATTTCAAAGTTGGATTTTCTGACCATGGCTAGCTGTGAGCATTAGGAGGCTAAGGCAAACTGTTAAAACCACTTCAGTGTTGGCCTAGTAGTGATCTTTTCATTTGATTGGCAGTTTATCCCTTGAGCAATGCACTGTTTCCACACACTGCTCCACAGGGGCTGCATCGCTGGCTGCCCACTGCTTTACTTGGTGATTGTGTTAAATGCAGAGAAGAATTCCACACTGTGTGATTTTGTGTGTACACATGCTTTTAGATGTTTAAATGCATTTTATATGAATTTTACTAGGCAAAAAGTGGCTATTACCAGCTAAAAGAAACCCTGGTTCTGACTTGCAATGTCTTGCAGTGGGAATGAAAGAGAATGATACAGCTCTCTCATGACCGCGTGTCCAATAGGATGACAGTCAGATCAATGCGAACAACATAAACTATACATGAAACACCAGCTTGTTGTTTGTTCTACAGGGGCATGCCACTATAAAGCACAAGTAATCACATCAGAGCACAGCAGGCTTCATGGTTCTTGCATAAGATAAGCACTTGTCTAGGGGCTCATATTTAGGGCAGAGCCAGAGAGCAGCTGCAAATTCAGACGTATTGTTTTGGTCATCCCAGAATGTCAGGAAGCTTTCATGTAATACAAGGTCATACAAAGACAACTGGCTGTTTACTTCTTTAGATAAAAAACAAAAAGGGTTGTCTGCTTGAGCTTGTGAGTGAAAGTATTTGCCATCAATATCTGACAGAGCTACAGAACAGATGTTGAAAACCAATATGTTTGAATGTGCTACATACACCCTGAAATGCATATATTCTACCAGTGTATGAATATGATTAAACTGGGAGGATTAGTATTGATGTAACACAGTTGATTTTGAACCCTGTGTAACTAGCATACTCACGATTCACTTGGACAGTTATTGACTTCAACAGCTAAAATTGCAATTGCTCAGTCAGACAGCATGGGGTAAATAGCACAGCTGCTAACACATCTGCCTTGACTGTTGAAAGCAAACGTTTGATATCAAACAAACTGGGAGAAATGCAAATTCCACACAAAGACCCTGCACCCAACCCAGGAGTTAAACCCAGGCAACAGCGCTAACCCCTGCACCACCGTGCTCACTCTAAACCATATATATAAAATGCATGCTTGTAGAATGAAGCGTAGTTTATTAAACATACCCACACCTTCCGATAACTTGATAACTTTCAACAATTATGAAACTTAACATCACATGGCTTTAGGGCAGTGCACCAAGTTTAGGGCAAATTAGTACATAGTCCATTAGCAAATAACTGTTTCTCAGTCCCTGCTGGACAAATGTATCTAGACTTCTGCATGCTGCCACTTTGAGCTACTTTATATAACAGCTGTTAAGGGTGAGCCAGCAATCAACATCATTATGCTTAACCCTGGTCAATTAAAATTATGTAATTTTAATAGTTTGCACAATTGGCAATAAGACATTTCATCAGTTGACCATGAGTTGGTTTTCTTCATTCTAGAATGCTCTCTGGAATGTCCACCTTGGCATACTTTTCATTTCTTCAACGTCATAAAATGGCACAGGAGGGAGAAAACGTTGTTGTCATTGTGCAAATATTAGGCCAATTGCACCACTCCGCCTTGAAGCCCATGGAGCCACCCCACCGGAAGAATTCTCAACCATACACGTAAAATAATGAACAACATTTATCATGCATATGCTCTTGATATATCATCTTCTCATCATGCTTTCGTGCCTCAATGGTGCCTAATGGTGCATCAGACTGGACTGTTTGTTTTTTTCTGCTCATTTTATGCTTCCATTTTGGTTTTAACATTTAAGTCATTCATCGTTGCTCTGAAATAGAGTATTATAATCTCTTTCTATTGCTACTGAAATGCTCTTCTGTTGCTGGTTGGCCACTTTCAACCCAGAAGGCCCTGGAAGTAGTGTGGGAGCAGGGCTTGTCTAGAAGTAAGGATTCACTGCCTCTCAGTGTTATATTGTGCTGGATCATTGCTTTCACCGTGATTCATGCTTTGCTGAGAAGAACCTGACTTTTTGGAGTAAAAGATCTCTGTGCTTAAAGCCAATTTTACCTGCCTACAGGCGAGGAAGAACCCTCAGTTTGCTGCTTGATGTTCCCCTGGCTCCAGCTTCAGTTATTAATGCTCTCCCCTCGGCTCCAACCAGGATGGCTTTGATAAATGTGTGCTCTATCTTTAATAAGCCTTTTATCCTTAATGGCCTGTTCTGCAGCAAAATCCTGTATTTTATGTTTGTGATGGAAACTTGGCAACAGGAGATTTTTATTAATTTCAACAAACTTTGTCCACCGAAATACTCATTTGTAAGCACAGCCCAGTTATGAGGCCGTGGTGGTGGTGTCAAAATGGTTCACAGAATGAAGTTTTCATGTCAACAGGTCAGCACAACCATCCACCATTCCTGCAACTGACTAAAATTGTCAACTGAATTCAGTGTGCTGTAAATGGCAATTCGTTTTTACCTGAATTTTCTGATTAACTCCCATTATCAAATTGGAGAAGGTGTTAATAAGTGGAGACTTTAATTTGCAATATCAATGATCTTGTGCAGGGTAGCCTCTACATTCATGGACAATATAGTCTTGCAATTTTATGCAGCATATTTATAGTTCCGCTCATATAGGAAGGCACACACCTGATCCTTTTTCTCATCATGAAAACTTAAAGGCTTTTGTGTGAGTAAGTTGCCTTCACTGATTGTGTGTTTGGTTTTACTTGATTACGTTCAACACGAATTAGTAAGCAGTGCCTGCACTTTGGTCCACAATTCTCTGATTTCCTTCATTTTTCAGCTCTTTTAATTTCTTAAGTAGGACAATGAAACCATGTTCTAGTACCTTAGATGTTTAGCCAACTTTCCATTATTACAAACTTTGGATTTGAACAGTCCTAGCCTGGTACCCATTACCTTTCTCTCCATTCTGGTTGGGTTGATTTTTCAAGCATGTTATTGAAAAAGTTGTTGATACTTTCCACAGAAACAGAAGAGTATCATTCTACAGAAGCACCAATTCTCAGCGTTTTGAATGATTTACTAATGGCTGCAAGTCCTGGTTATTGCTGTTTTAGTATTGCTTTATCTCAGCTTAGCCTTTGACATAGTTGGTCACTAAATAGATTTAAATTATAAATTGATTATAAAAATTATAAAAAATAGAAATTGATTAAATAGATTAATAAATAGATTACAATATTTATTGGTAGTCTCTGGCCTGGTTCACCAGCATTTGGTTAATAGATGTTTCTCAGCATATGTTGTTTATCCAACTTCATTGATTGAGGGTGTGCCCCAGGGGTCTGTTTTGGGCCCTACTCTTTTTTTTTTTTTCATTATACATATTTCCCCTGGCTCAAGTTATACATTCATTGAATAATATAACATTCCACCCATTTTATGATGACATACAGATATTGCTCTTTCAACTCCTTCACACGTTATCTTGCTTTCTTTATTGCCTTGTCTTGATGTCCTTTCACATATCACTTCATAATCGGTGTTGCATGATCTCTAAGCTTTGATGCTCAATAAAACCTTTTAGTTGTTTATGCTTTTTTTTTTGAGGGACCTTTCTATACTGAGATCCTGGAAATGCTCATCCATGTATGTTTTTTTTTTTTTTTTCTTGGATAACTGAAATTCCGTTTTGAATTGTTTAAAATGCAGCTGCCAGGCTTTTAACTCACACGCATAAATGGTCACACATCACTCCTGTTTTATCTAAAGCACACTGGCTCCCACTTGAATTTAAAACTCAGTTTTCAATTCTGGTACTGGCTTTCAGAGCCCTGCATGAACAGGCTCCTTGGTACATATCAGACCTTCTGCAGCTGTATTCAACTGGACGAGTGCTGAGATCCGCTCACCAGGCCCAAGTCTCTATTCCACGCACCAGACTGAAAACATGTGGGGATCGTGCCTGTCAGTCCCAGGCTGTGGAATACTCTTCAGCCAGAGTTGTGTGTTGTTGTCAGTTGTATTGTTTAAATCTATGCTTAAAATGCCCTTATTGAAAATGGCTTTTCGGTAACTTGCCATCATTGCTGTTATGTTTTTACATGTTGATTTTTTTTTCCTTTGAACAATTCTTTGTGACTCTTGTCTGGAAAGGCCCTATTTAAAAACACACTTTTCTTACTTTCTTTCTGAAAATCATATTTTCTTCAGCTATGGCTGTAGCTTAAGTTTGAATTAAGTGCATACTTTTCTTTATTTTCAATGTTTGGTCTTTCTGTATCGTGCATATTCTGTCTTAAGACATTTTGCGTCTTTTGAGAGTGGTGTTAGATAGCCCACTCAGAGTAGCTTGACTAAGAGATTAATAATAGCTTTTTTCAAGCCTTCCACAAACAACAGTGTTGAAGCTCTGCAGCTCGCTTTTGTGGTGTGATAAAAATGCATCAAGTCCAACACCTGGCAGCGTCTAAAGCGCAATAAATAGAGCCATGGCTAATACACACCTGTAGACCTAATGGAGAAGTGTGATGAAGTTTGGTAAAATAAAACTGAGCCACCATTCCTGTACCTTTTCTTTTACACTTGTGAATTTACCTGATACAGACACAGGTCATTTAACTCAAGAACTATCTCAGACAGGTAACCTCAAAGAGTGTTTTTTCAGCACATTCAGTCTCTGGAAATACCTCTGGCAACAAAAGAATTGTTCTTGTAACTCCACTGTGGCAGAACAGTGCTCATGACAGACATCTGTTCAGTTTGTCCACAGGATGATCTGACGTTCTGGCAGAAAAATAAACTGAAGTCCCAGAGGAAAAGCTTAAACTTAGAAGAACGAATGATGAAACCGCTCTGGGATGCCTAAAGCATTAAAGATAACTTTGTTGTCCCTTGTCTGGATGATTGTTGCAAGATAAAGAGAACATGGCCAACTGCGATGCAGAACACGGTCCACCATCACAGTGACTGAGAGAGCTCTGAAGACATGTTTTTCCTTTTTACCTTGCTTGATAAAAGTTCCATTTTACATATACAGTCAGTGTGAATGGGAAATCATTGGTTTCATAATTTTGTATTAGAACACAATTTGAGTAAAACACCATATTTCTATTTTGAGTGAAACACTTTTCTTTTAAATCAGGAGTTTCTGTTCTAAGTCATAGGGACAATAGCAAATAATCACACACTCGACAGTCTCAGTTAAATATCTAATTCCAGTTTGTTTAAACATTGTTTAACAATGACAATAAAGGCATATCCATCCGTCCGTCCGTCCGTCCATCCATCCATCCGCAAAGTAAGTAAATGTGAACTTCTTGTATTAAAGGATATAACTTCTTAGCATCTTTCTTTTCACTTTGTGAATTATTTTCTGATTTGGACGGCTGGATCATGTGAATTTTGCCTAAGTCATTAATCCAGGGGACAACCTTCGACAGATCTCATCTCCTCTTTCATATCAAGCCTTGATCTCTGTTTTCTCTTTATGGGTCACAGATCTCAGAATCTACTCTCACAAAAGTAGCTGCAAAAGCCCTGTTGTGTTCACTTAGGGATCAAACCACAGTGATTTTATGTCTGGTCAATAGCTGTAGCAGGTTTAGAAAAACAAACAAACAAAAAACCCCAAAGAAACATACAAACAGGAGCCTCTTGTTCCTGAGATCAGTCAGTTTGATGTTATTTCTGATTCTGTCGTTCTCGCTCATACTCTTGCTGCTTCTATCTAAAACTTCACAGAACCCTCAGTCCACTCACTATGAAACCAGATTGAGAAGTTATTCAAAGGGTATATAGGCCCTGTTGCATCAGCTCTTCCAAGTTGTCTTTGATCTGCGTCATTATTTGGCATCTCACAAGAATGGGATAAAAAACCTTTCTTTACTCTCATGTCTCCTTACTGAATATTTTTTTCACTTGTTCTGTACTCTGCAGTTCCTCACCGTTAAAGAATTCCTTTTTTCTAAAAAGCATTATCCAGCACTGATGAGACACTCAACTTTGTGAAGCACCAGAAAGCCCTTGTAAGCATAATGAAGTGGGAGCAGATTGTTTCGGAGATGTCCACCCCCTCCGTCTCTTGATCATTCAAGTCTAAATAACTAAAGAAATCCTGAATGACTTCATGGCAACACTACAGTAAAACTGCTAGGAATTAAGTCATTAACTATAAGCAACAAATAAATAAGAATAAATGAATAACCCCCACACACTCACACACGCACACACACACACACACACTTTCACGAACACACATGCACATACACAGTCACACACAGCTATATGCACATATATATAAAGTCTGTGTTATTTAATGCATTTATCAAGAATGTGAAGGCTGTATGATCAGTATTAATGTGTTAATAATCATTACTTTTCCCACCTGACTCTGTCCTCATCCTCTCCACCAGTGTTTGCTTCATCTTGCTGTATAACCCCCTGTGGCTGTATAATCACACTGTTTACTGTATACTGCATATTGCATTAGTGTATATTGTTTACTGCTCTCAGTAGTATACAGTATAGTATGCAGTATGAGATCAAAGCCATATTTGGACTAGAGGACAAGGGCTAGACTCAAATATCAGCATCAAAGGATGAAGGAAATTAGACTGATTTTAAGACCTACCTCACTTTCCGTATTCATCCAGTCACTGCTTAGCAACCATGGCTGACTGATTTCTGCTCTACAGCAGCATGACTTTTAAAAGACACCAGACACCAACCAGTGCCAAGCCAAAACATAAGTAATTAAAAATGGCAGCTTTGGATTCATCCGTGGTAAACCTGTGCGCTTCGACATGTTTTTGTACTTTTGCTATAAGGAAAGTAATTAGTGGAGGATTTCTTATGATACTTATGCTAACTGCATTTACTGAAATATCATTGCATTATGAATATTTCAGTGTGAGTTTGGCCAGTCTGTTCTGAGAAGGTATGAGACCTAGATAAGCATGGATGGAAGGAGACACTGAGGACTTCAGGAACACTGCAGGCATAATATTCTTTGCAGCTGAGCGGAAACAATAACTTGGATGAATGCATGAAGATTCAAAAGCTTCTTGATATATGAATGGATATTCATTTGTATGCATTAAACATGAGCGTAGTCTTGGGGGTGGGGGTCAAGATTCTGAAGTGACTAGTTATGAACCCTTAGAAAGTTTCACAAAGCTCTTATCACTCTAGCCTTCATGAGTTTATTAACCTGTGTTAAAAATCTGTATCTGGAAGTCTCAGAACCTTCTGTCGAGAAACAGATGGGGGACTCATGAAATAAAAAAATTGACTTTGACTAAAAATTAAACCTCTGCTCTTTATTTTAATTAGATTATTGTACCTGAGGTGGAAGATGGAATTTCCACCGCCTTTTTGATTACACTTGTAGTTGGTATTATGAACTGCTTTGGCTAAATAATAAGCTGTGTGGAAGGTTTTTCTAATTTAACAGCATTATCTATGCGGTTTGTTAACTTTAACTTTATTAAAAGTAAGCAAACCCACTCTAGAACCAGCAGGGAAGGATGATGGGACTCCAGTGTTGCAGTAAGTGCAGTAGCATTTGGATAGATTGTTTGGTTTTGCCATTATTTGTGTATTCAAAGGTTGAATCCAGGGCTATTAAAACTCTTCAGGCTATGAAAACCAGAGTAATGCATCATCCATATGATGACGATCTGGAAAAATGTATGGTTGCATGGTCCATTTATTACACTGTGTATGCCATTTTCAACTATTCCATTGTCTTTAACAGGTTTTGTGGATGTTAGTTTTTTAGTTCCTCATCTCTTACCCAGCCAAACAAAGAAACTATCGTTAAGTTTCTCTTTGTTCCTTTTAGTTCTTGTTCCTGTAATTACTGTAATACACAGTGGACATTTTCCCCTTATTTTATCACTCAAGTTCATTAAATAATTTGGATTTTACTTCAGTACTTTTCATAGAGATATTTTATTAAATATAAATAAGCAAAGTGTTGCAAAAGGCTGAATTATTCAGACATTTATTACTAATTCCATTGCATTTCTGTTCTAATACACTATTCAACTGATATTCACATAGTATACAAATAATAATGTAAGCCAGAATAATGCATAGGAGGCCTGATTTTCAGAAAGCACATGAGTTTTTTTTGGGTCATATCTTGAGCTGCTTTGAAAAGCCCCGAGCTGGAAAACGAACAGCAGATGGCAGACTCGCTCCATATTTCACCCTTATATCCAAACAACTGAGTGATTTGTTGGTGGGGGGTGACTGGGAGGAACGCCAGAAGAGGAATACCAGGGGGCCACATTGCTTCGAGACCTTATTTGTAATTAATTGACACACATTGGCTAGTCTTGTGCAGATGTGTAGTTTGTGCTCTCCGTCAGGGTTCCGAGCAGGACATTGTAATTAATTTGATCTTTATCGGCATTTTCCTCATTAGAAACTGGATGACTTTCCTTTGTTGTCAGTTTTGATCTTCATGGAAATCTAAAACACTCTATAAAGCATCCCAGCGCAGGACACACAGATCCATGATGAATGTTGAAAGTCATGAAGAACATCTGCCTTCAGTCTTTGAGAATGGTCACTGTGTGTTAGATCCTCATGTTTAATGTGATCACATGGACATCAAGATTTACACCAATGGGCATCCAGACTTGCACACAGATTTATTGTTTGTGGAGCTGTTTTTTTTTTTCTTTCTGGGTTAAATGAGGAGAGGATGATCGAGTTTGTCAGTCATTTTGTGGAAAAAGAGCAACCAAACACATCCTGTCTTCCGGCAGGGGGTTTGTACTCTCCTGACTCAGTGGTAAGGAAGCCTGAAAGCACTCCAAATCGGCAAACTGGGCATTTAAAGATGGACCAAATGTACCAAATATACAGGAATATTTGAGAGGAACATGTGAGAGTGCATCAGTTTGCTAAGGCTTCTGTGAGTTCATTATCTAAGCGAGCTGATTGGCTGAGTACTCAGTCTTTGCCTGCTGTGGGCTGGCACCCCACCCACTGTGAGTCACTGCCTCGCGCCCATAGACCCTGGGATTGGCTGCGGCTGCTTGCCTCCCTCATGTGGATTAAGCAGTCACAGAAAATGAATGAATGTCACTCTTTACTCAGGTTGCAGCTAAACCCCAGTCCACCATTCATGAAAGCCCACAGAATACATATCAGTCAGACTTAAATCCTATGAGTTAATCTCTATACCTTTCATTTCCTAAAGTCGATATTCTAAAACAAATAAAAGAACATGAAGGGAAAACAGACACTGTTCAAACAGGCAGGCCCTCATGTCAATAGACATGATCCTGATTTATTCCTGTCTCTGCTCTTTCTAATACACGCTAAGTGTTCTAGTTAAAATGCAAATAATTAGTCTGTGGATTTAACTCTCCTGCAAGACAGGAGAGCTGCTGTTGTGTATCTCCATCTCCATGGAACTCTTTACATCCCTATGACTTTGGCTTCTGTTTGGTGTGTTATTTGTGTGTTGACCCACGTCCTGCTATTGACTTTTCATGCGTTCATGTGGATCGGAAATTTTTTCATCACATTTGGTAAATGTAATTCACAGACTGTATTTTACATCCTGAGTATTTATTAATGTCTACTTTCAGTTTGAAAATAAAAAAAGCAGATGAAGCTAACTAGGAAATTTCACTGAACACCTAAAATCTGTGGGCAGATTTACATTTAATTTACATTTTTAATTTATAGTCTGGTATGGAGCAGCCACGAAACAGGACAGGAACAGACTGCAGCGGACTGTACGGACAACAGAAAGGATCACCGGTGCCCCCCTGCCCTCCATCCAGGACCTGTACCTCTCCAGAACCAGGAAAAGGGCAGGCAAA
>JBBPDH010028980.1:0-10455 GCA_037974565.1 Clupeocharax schoutedeni
TTAGAATATACATCGTTTTTTGAGTTTCCTGAAAAATAGCTGTTTTGGAGATACGAGGTTTCCGCCCGACAGCGACGTTATATAAAAACAAAGTTGGCCAAAAATATTAGTTGCTTGATTTATTGTATACTCATTTTTATATGGTTGTCTTCCCATGAATCTCAGAATTTGCACTGGACCAATGGAAAGTGTGTTTTTGGTTATTTAATAACAATTACAATATAAATGTGTTTCAGGGTTCTCCTGGTAGACAGACAGGAGAGCAGGCCTTCAGAGTGGATGGCCCGGAAGTTTCTTGGAGCATTCTCCTCTGCGTTTCCCACTGCAATGTCCATCCCCATTGGCAGTGTGGTCCGAGCCATAGTAGTAAACTCGCTTTCTGAAGAAGGGGCAAAAATGGAGATCCTTGAAAACAAAATGATATATAACCTTGGGAAATCTGGAGAAAAACAATGAGATTATATTCACTTTAGAAGAACTGTGGACCTTCTCACGATGAGGTACCACCATAAATTCCAAAAGAATTACAAAAAATGTGCATTAAATTCACAGCACACATTTTCCAGTGACCAAGATATCCTATGGGTATGAAAGATGTAATTTTGTTTAAGTGCAATAATAGCTTTATGGAGCTTCGTAAAGCGATGTTTGGGGAGCTGTTTTATTGATTACTGTTAATGCAATGTTCTGTTTACAGCTTTTAAATTGAGCACTGCCTTCAGTCAAAGAGGATTGTTTCCGCTCATTTCTGAAAAGGCCTTTAAAGCCTGTTTTTATCATTTTTCATTATATCATGTCTATCATTGTGTATTTTCAATATGCGTTGTTATAAATAAATAAGGGATACAATAAACATATGAAACCTGTGTATTGCTTTTGTTTTTTTAAGCATAGTTAAACCCAACAAACACCTTGGGTTGAGCTGAAACATCACCTGTGTTGTGATTGGTTCATCTGAACTGGCAGCACCTGTCCTCTAATTTATGCAAATTGAATGAACGGGCCTGAAATAGAAGATCTCAAGAGGTTACAAAAAGGGATCAGACAGCCTCACAATTTTCTAGCGCTTTGAGTCTGTTTAAGTTTCTGGCGATGAAAAGAAAATGATTTTCCTTGGATATCATTTAAGGTAAAAAGAAATCAGTCAAATGAACATTGATGTTTATTAGATTGGTAATGTTTGGTTGGCTTCTCAGGGTATGTTTGCTGTGTTCGGTGTTGGCTGCAGTGAAGTGTTCTGGAGGAAGGAAAGGTAACACACAACACATGTTGCCCAACAGTTTAATTATTCTAGCATATAACTGAGTTTAATATCAATGAAATGTTGAATTTTTAAAAACACTTCTTAAATTCAGCTCTTGAGAGCATTCTTCTAATCTTAGCCTGATCCCAATTTAAGATCTTAAAATGCTTTCTCTCACTGCTCTGATTGTTGTCAGATAATCAGATATTTGGCTAAACCAAAAGATCTGAAACAAAACTTGGTTGCACATGTTGACTTTTCCTGCCTGTTCATTTACTTTTTTCCTTTCCCAATTCATTTCACCTAGATGTTTTCAGTGGCTCTTCCAGAGGCAGGTTCACAATGAGGATCAAGGGTGTCGACTCTGTTCCTTTGACTGAACCTTCTGAAAGCTCTGGCTTGTCCAAAAGAGACCAGAAAACAGTTGATTTTGGGATCATTTATAAAGAGCACAAAGCCAGGTGGTCTAACATCCAGACAAGTTCCTCAAACATGGTGAAAGCTGGCCAAACTGAGCCAACGAACAGTGCTGAAGCATCTGTGCAGCAGATCACCCACCCGAGGCCTGCCATCACTAGTCACTCTGACCACTATAGTGCCAAAACCGAGCACAGGGCTACCCCCTTTCCCTTTGAAAGGTTTACTGAGCCTTGGACCTTTGGTCAGTTTTCACCCTTAAAAGATCCCAAAATCAGCTCAGGGACGCCCATGCAAGACCATTTCCAACCCAAAAAGAACCTGTCTAGCAGTCCTTGGTCGCTGCAGAGTTTGGCTAGCAAGCCCAAGAAGGTGGTCCAGCACACGCTAATAGACAGCTGGGTTCCTAAAAAAAACAGTATTTACCTGGTTTCTTCTCAAACAAAGGTTTCTCCATACATATACAATACTGAAGACCACACCCCTGAAACCTATGATGACTCCAGGATGCTGGAAGTCGAGGATGCTAAGGTTAGCAGAGGATATGGCCATTCTGTTCTCATGTATCTAAGGCCACAAACCAGACCAACTGACCCAAAGTCCAGCAGCGTTGGTTATACCATCAGTCCTGCAACTTCTGCCATAAAGTTTGACAGCAGCCACGGGCAGACTTATCCTTTCAGCAGAACTGGTAGGACTTCACATGATAAACCTGGAGCAAACCCTTTTAGATCAAGGCAGAAATCTTCGGGTTATCAATATCCTGGGATGACGCAACCAGGCGGTGGCTCCCAGTCATTCCGTGCTACATCCTATGGCATTGGATTTGCCAGCCAGTGGAGGAAAACTGGAACAGACCATGACGGATCTGGTAAAACAGGGCAGAACTTTAAACCTGTACTGCAGCCAAGAAGTTCGAAGCTGAGCATGATGGGGAAGTTTAAACCTTTCCAAGTGAGCCTCATGGACCAGGCTGAAGATCCTGCGCAGGGTAGATGAGAACAAAAGAGGTAAGATGAATAGTAAATGAAAAAATGAGTAGTAAGCTAAATATCTAATTTTCTTCTTTTCCCAGCTAGCTTAAGACATGTCTGAAGTTTGCTTTAATTGTTTTGTTGTGAAGCTACGAGCAAATCGAGGCTAAATAGTAATTTTTAAAAAAATCTTATGTGCCAAAAAGGTCTCAACTCCTCTTTAATCTAATGTGTTAATCTAACTAATAAGTACAAAGTCTAATTTTATGTACAATTAACCTTTTATTTGTTTAAGGTCTCCTACACTTTGATGCATCAATGGATCCTGTGGGAATGTTTGGTCAATAAATTATTTCCCCCATGGTGTTACTTTTGAAGTCTTTCTTGATCAAACATGTAAAACATGTTACTTTGTTAGCAAGTCATGCATTTCACTGCATCAATTACAAATACATGAGTTAGGGCTTGATAAAGACAAGTTTGTGGAACACACTACTAAAGTGACAATGGATTAATCTTTTAGGGTGCAGTGTAGCATGGTTGCACCACTTTGACTTTTGTCAACACATACTATCTCACAGGTGGGGTCTGGAATGTTTTGCGCTAAACATTTGAATACGTTCTACCTGCTGAATCTCCAACACTGCAGGTTAAGGCCATGTCCACACGTACACTGGTATTTCTGAAAACGGAGATTTTCCGTTTTCGTTTTTTAAAACATCGCGTCCACACGAGCACGTTTTAAAAAATATCTCCGTCCACCACCAACCGCAAAAAACGCCGTCAAGAGCATGCCAAGGCAGCAGGTGGCGATATAACCTTAAACCGTATAGCATTGGTGACCAATCAGAAGCTTGAAGGGGGAGCGTCACTACCTGTTTCTGGCAGACAAACAATAGCGCAAAAAGTAAACCACCAACCGCTGTTCCGACCGGGGGATATTCAATGAAACAGGATTAAGGGGAAGTCTGACTTACTTTCCCTTGAAATAAGACAGACTTTCCCTTAATCCTGTTTCATGGAATAACCCCAGGTCTCGTCCAAAACCGGCGCCGACGTTGGCGGCGGGCACAGGGCAGAGACGGTGCCTGTGTTGGATGTAATCGCATCCAAAGCTGACTCTAAAGTCTCTCGCCCTTCATACTGGATATCTCTCTCCCTACTCTATTCTAAAGTCTCTCACCCTTCATACTGGATATCTCTCTCCCTACTCTATTCTAAAGTCTCTCACCCTTCATACTGGATGGAAAGTACCTCCGTGCATGAGTATAAACATACCAACGCTTCTAACATGGTTGAGAGCTGCAGTATTTTGTACACGCCAGGCATTTTAGACAACCACGGTGCATACGATGACGTTATATGAGTGGCGTTTTTCAAAATCTTCGTTTTTCTTGTCCACATGCAAACGCAGAAACGGAGTTTTCAAAAATCTCCACTTTGGCTGGAGTTTTTAAAAACCTACGTTTTCACCGACCCAAAACGGCGTTAACGTGTGGACAACAAGCCAAAACGCATAGAAAAACCTCAGTTTTCAGAAATACCTGTGTACGTGTGGACCACAGGCCAAAACGCATAGAAAAACCTCCGTTTTCAGAAATACCTGTGTACGTGTGGACAGGGTCTATGTTTATAGCTGGAATTAGGGGCCTCCTCCTCCTACCAATTAGAAATATTGCCATGGCTCCAACATCAAAACATCTGTTAATATTCTGTGTAGTGTGCATATATTCAGATTTTGATTTGTTCAGGGGCTGAGTATTATTGTTAAAAATATTGATATTTGTGGTCGAGTTGCCTGTAATGTATGGGGAGAGACAGCGGATGGTTGAGTCAACCACAAAGCAGCCAAAAAGTCGATACATGGATTAACAATTCTTTTCTAGGGATCACAGTAGACACAGCAGACTTGTAAACAGAATTCAATACACTCAAGCTAAAAAAAGACATGATTTACTGATTGTAGTGGTTTTATTAAAAATAATCTGCTCAGGAACACAGCAATTAGTGCTTTTAACACGCAATCTCACTTTGCATTTTCGGGCAGAAATTAAATCTAGTATTTTATTTTGAGGACACTTCTCCCCTGAGGCCATTTGAAGAACTGGCATGATCAGATCATCAGCGGCTAAGTACAGATCGTTTAAAATTTTTATTTTTGTGGTGAAGTTGCCTCTACAATGTGTGAGAAGTAGGGTTGCAAAGGTGCAGAAAATTCTTGGTAAATTTCCAGAAACTTTCCACAAGAACTTCAGTTCGGGAAATTTGAAAATATATTCCAAATTGGAAATATTGCATGGGAATTACTGGAATGAATGAGAATTAACTGGGCATTAAGGAGAATTAGCTCAGCATTTTGGATAATTTAAAGAAAATGAGCCATTTACAAACAAATATGAGCATTTTGTTTTGTTATAAACATATGTGCATGCAAAAAGATACAAATAAAAACATGCAGATTTATTTGTGAGAAGAACTTTATCAGTCCTTAATTCTTTCATTGAACAATCCATTCTTTAACTGAACAGCAAAAACACTAATGTTGAGTAGAATATTTCTTACCGCACCCCTTTCGAAATGTAAAATGAAAGGGACTCCCTTTCCCTCCGGAAGTCCAATTCAGCATGTCAAAAAAAAAACATTTTCCCTGAAGCTTCTCAAGCCCAGTTTCTGCATGTTCTGCATGTTTGCTTGACAAATGGAATTGTCTTCAAACTAAACTGATGTATAAAATCTTGTAGGGTTGCATTAAATCATCTAGCAGGAGGCAGAAGAATCATCACATCATGATAAGCTAGCCTCTTGTGCTAGCTAGCTTACATTTAGCATATCTGGTGTACTAGTTACATAGCTACTGTATGAATACACTTTGATTTAATAGTTGCAAGTTAATCTTTCACTCCATAGATCTAAGATTACCTACCTCATAATATCACCAAAACTTACTTGACTTTATGTAGTCCTTGGGCTCAAATATATGGCTTCAATAGTCTGTATCTGTCCTGTGGGCTCAAAAAAGTAGCTTTAAATTTGAATTTTCTAGAAGTAGTACTGTTTTAGAAAGTATTGTGCATGTGATGGAGGAATACAAAACGCATGTAGGGCGTGTGGCCTCAATAGCCCCGGTGTGTGTGCTGTGTGTCTGTGATTGAGGAATAGCATAGATATTTGCGTTAGCTTTTTTACCAAACATATTTTGCAACCCTAAGAGAAAGAGCACAGGGGCGAGTGGCCTTTGCAGTGAATAGGGAGAGAGTGTCTGAGCGGCATTGTAATGTTGTTCCTACACTGCTGGGCCCAGGCCAAGCTTAAGAGACATCAGCCACTAAACACAGGGCGTTAGGAGAGATGAGCCCCATGACCGGAATGAGTCAGAAGTGTGCTAGTGTGAAAGTATAAGTCTCATTTTAACAGTAGATTTGGTTGTTAATAAGTAAATGATCCATTTGCTTTAGAGTGGTCTATGCATGTACCACGCCCACACACCACCCCCACCCTTACCAATTTACGGAATATTCGCAAGGTTCCAACACTAAAACGTCCTTTAATACGGTGTGTTGAGTTTGTTGTGGAAAAGCTTGACTGGCCCACACAGAGCCCTGACCTCAACTCTATGTGATATATTCAAATATACAAAATCATATGCCGAACAACAGAATATAATCTAAATAATAAAACATTAAATGCAGGATTCTGACCAAAAACAGATTTATAAATGATAAAATGGCAGGCTTTCATTACAGAAATGAATTCACTTACAATGGTCACCATATGAACCTTGTTTAGATCATTATATCCCCATCATTATATATTAGTTACAGTTTCCTCAAATTAAAGTAGCAACTCCTACATCCTTCCAGAATAGCTAACCATGCACTCAAATGTTGAGCTAGTATGGCCTTTCCAAAGCCTTTTACCCCAATAACATTTCAAACTAAAGAAATGCCTCCTCCATCTCTCTTTCTCTCTTCCTCAAGCTCTCGTGTTCTTTCTCCCTCACACCTCTCTGACTCGTTTCCACACTGTTTGAAAACGAAGCATAAAAATAAAACCTTCTAAGTTCTGCCAGCACCAAAAGAAAAAAAGAGCACACAACTTCCTCCACTCCTGCAGTTCATCATCTGCTAAAACCCTCCCTGTGTCTGCATCACCCTTTCCAAACTGTTTTTGCAATAGCCTACATTCAAAGAGCTTTAGAATCTGATACAAATCTCAACTGGGCCTTAATGCGAGATGCCCACGAGTGAGTGCATGATCAATTACTCCTCTTCAGTCAGTTGTGGCACAGTAAGTTTACTTCTTAATAATCAGTAACCACTCATCTGTTATTAAGCTTCAGCAAAATTTGCATTCTGAGAATCATTGGCCCTCTTTCACTGAAGAACCGACTGACATCTTGTTTGCCGTGAGAAAGGGGGCAGTTTCAAGCTCAGCAGAGACTCCAGCTGGGCCTGCCTGTGTTTTTAGCTTTTCCATTCCAGATGCAAAGAAGCTTCCATGCAAATCAGAACCAGCTTTGCACAGCACGGCACAATTAAACTCCGGCCCCCTTGACGCAAATATTGTTCCTTTATTTAAGCCGGCAGCTAGATAGCCCAGTAAGTTCCACTCTTTCCCAGGCACAGGGAAAGAAATTGGGGTCAGGCATATTTAGTTGCTAAGTGTCTCCCTCCTCTTATGCATACGTGGATGTTACACAGAGGAGGGAGAGGAGAAACTTATAAAATGCAAATTTATAGCTTCCTTCACCTCTGTAATTGAATAGCAGAGACTGGAGCCAAGCAGAAGTGATTCGCAATGCCAGTTGCCATAAGAGCACAAAATCTCTTCCTAACCTGGCCCACATCAATCATCTCCCATTTTGTCTCATGGCTCCCGAAAGCGTTGTGGCTGTTGCGATTAGAGTAGGTTGGACAGATGAAAGAACAGGCAGACCATTAGGGTGCCACCAGCAGAAGAATACTTTGCATGGTGTGAGTAGAAATGACTTGCATGCATGGCCTTGCAGTGCTGAGCTTTCCATATCCAAATCCTTCACCTTAAACCAGGAGCGAAACCTGCAAACTGATCTCAGATCAATATAAAAGGTGCACAAGCCATTGGGAAAGGCAGCACAGTTTGAATATTCAAATAAGCCTGGGACATTTCTACACTACATGAAGACCTGTTATACCCCAGAGGACTGACTGCAGATCAAGAAGCTCTGAAAGGAAACGAACAAACATTTGAGCAGGATAACGCTAACCCAGGTGTCTGAAATACTGTTTATGACTGGAGATAATGTATTTTTAAAATAAGATTCATGGCAGTGGGTATATGCATGCTATAGAGCTCATTCACACTCACGTTTGCCAGGAAAACTTTAAGGTCACACAAATGTACATTCTCGACCAATTCAGTGCTGCTACAGAACCCAGTAGCCGTTTTGTAGCAGCACTAACGCTAAATAAACCAGTGCCTAAGCGAGGCTTTTTTTTTATCATTTCGTCCCTCTGGTAATAAATAAACGTGTAAAAAGAGACTGCACAACACACCATTAAGCAATTTTATTATTATCTTTTTTGTGGTTTTATTTTATTTACTGTACTGTATTTTAATGCTAACTATACCATTACAACAAATTAGTCTTCGCTGACCGTCTTTCTATGCAGTGGCCTTTTATTGTGGGCAGTCTAAAGCAGCGTTTCTCAAACTATGGGCCGTGGACCGGTGCCGGTCCGTGAGAGTGTTCCTGCCGGTCCGCGGAGCCTCGCTTCTGCACCAATCAAAATTCAGTCAGATCAGGTCTGATCTCAGCCATGCTGTCACTGCGTTCCCTGCCCCACCCCCTCGACTTCACGGCCCGCCCCTTGTTTCAGCATTCTAGAATGTTCAGCGTTTGGATAATGTGCCGGGCCCTGCAGCCCCAAAGCCTGACATGACCGGTCCCCAGGACAAATACTTTTGAGAAACGCTGGTCTAAGGCACACCTGTGCAACATTACTGCTGTCTAAGCAGCACCTGGAAATGCCACACCTGTGAGGTGGGATGGATTATGAAATGCTCACTATCACAGATTTAGACAGATTTGTGTACAATATTTGAAAGTAATGGGTCTTTTTTGCATGTAGAAAACGTTTCAGCTCATGTAAAAAAGGAGCAAAAACAAACGTGTTTAGTTTACTTACATAATTACTGTTAATACTATTATTTATTTTTAAGGTTCCGCAATGTCGATTCTTTTCATTATTGTTACTATGACTTAAAGTGTTAAAATTAATATTATTACACGTTCAATTTCATCAGCACATCACCAAACCTAACGTCTTTATCTCCTTGCTTCATACTGTGGCAATCAAAGTTGCATCTGACCACATGACCGGCCACTGGGCTAAAGAGAGCAGCTGAATCAGTCGACCAGCTCCCTGCATGATTGGAGAAGCAGCCTGCAGGCACTGTGGCCTTTAATAACCAGCGCCAAGATGTAGGGGTAGGGGAAAACTCTGCAAACTCCTGCTGCCTTCTGCTTATCCACTGAGACAAAAAATACTGATAGAGAATGAAGAGAGGAAGAAAAAAAAAAGGTGAAAGGCCTTTACGGAAAATATCATGAAAACAATAAAAAAATTCTCTACCGTACATGAAGTGTTTCGGGTGGCGTTTTAAAAAATGGCCGCACTTTGCCGTGAGCAATCCAGGGGATTGGACTGTTCAGGGCATAGACATAGAATAGAATATTGTCGTATGACCAGCAGCTCTGTACATCGTCGTCGCCAGCATATTGTGAGGGGCACTGCCGTGAAAAAGTGAATAAGGACGCACCATGCATGTGCTGCTATGTAGGATGAACAATTGTTTTGATTACATTTGATTACAAAATCTTGTTTTAAATCTTAACCTTAGCCACACTAAGCCAGCAACGGTATTCATCCCTGTGTTCAAGTCAGCCTCCAACAACGTATTGGATAAACAGAAGCACTATAAAAAGGGATTATGTTTTGGGCTGAATATAATCAAAACAAGAAAGCTGTCTTGTGATGTGTGCTGTGCTAGTTTGAGGTGAAATTTTTTAAGAAATTAAGCACATGTGTATACAACAAAATGTGTTTTTGTGTCACAGAGTGTATTATTTCATATTATTAAAAAAAAGACCAGACTTTCAGTTAAAGTTTTACTATTTTGACTTTCTGGCACGGATCGGCTTTTCTGTTTTTTGGTTCTGGGTTTGTTCATGTTTTTGGGGCTTTTATTTTGAATTTCTGTTCTGTTCATGTGTCACATGTTTTTGGCTGTCACCTGTTTTCTGGTCATGCACTGATTATGTTTAGTTCTGTTTGTGTTAGTCTCAGTTATCTGTCCATCACCTCATTTTCTCACGTTTATTCCTAGTCTGTCTCCTGTTATCTGATTCCTGTTTGCTTACGCCTATTGCGCCTGGTTTGTTCTGTTTTCTGTTTTGAGTTAAATAAAGTTAATTCAGCATGGATTTCTGGTCTCCGTACTGGGCCGTGCTCCGAGGTAGCTCACGACTGAGGGCTAACCCCCTCAATCGTGACACTTTCAGACACTTTTGTATCACTGATTAACATTATTAGTACATAAATGGATATAAAGTATTGTATTTAAAAGGATTCTTTATTCTTTAAATATATATATATGTGTGTGTGTGTGTGTGTGTTAACTACTATAATAATATATAATAATTAGGGCTGGAAAAGTTAACGCGTTATTTAATTAAGGCCGACAGTTATTTTATCGCGCGTTAACGCCGGTTTTAAAATCCTTTTATTTTGAAAGTCTGTGCTTTCACCGCAGTAACGCGCGCAGCGGCGGACTGGGACT
>JBBPDH010029009.1:0-10455 GCA_037974565.1 Clupeocharax schoutedeni
CTCGGATTAAACTTTTGATCTGTCATCTACGTTCTATTCCAAATAAAATATTGACATTTGCCATCTCCACATCATTGGATTCAGTTTTTATTCACAATTTGTTTAGTGTCCCAACTTTTTTGGAATCCGGTTTGTAATTGTGAAACTGGGAAATCCTTTTTATGTATATAAAAACATGTTTCTGTGGAAATTCTCTAAGTTGCAAAGGTGGTTCTATGACCTTATTGAAGGTGAGGTTACAGTCCTAAAAAAAACATGTTGTTGCTGATGCACATAGTGGAGATTAAAATCGATTCATCCTACACAGAAAAATGTTTAAAACATTTATTAAGAGAAAAACCAAACTCTTATCAAGAAATAATTATTTCTTGGTAAGATATTATTGGCACACTTGCATTGGATACTTTGAGCAAACTCTTCTTGGAAATCAAATAGGAATGAGTCTTCTATAATATTTTAGAAGATTGGAGAATATTCTTTACATATTCTGTGAACTCTTCTTTAGCTCACCCTGCAGGTTTTCTGTAAGGTTCAGGTCAGGGGGTGATCATGGCAGAAGCATAATTCTGTGTTTCCTTTTACTTTGGCAGGAAAACAACGTATCACAGAAACTCAGCCATATTTTACAGTTGGGATAAGATATTTTGTCACTTTAGCCATCCTTCTATTTATGCCAGGCATGTTTGCAACATTTTGTAACACTTTTCCACATGTGCTTGTAACTTTCCTGTGTTAATGGATGACTAAGGGAATTTGACCTTCATGCCACCTTATATTTGTACCAGAACTAATCTGGAAGTCATAGAAATAGCTTGAATCTCCTACACACCTTAATCAAGTCAGAAATATACAATTTCTGTTATATAGGAGGGGTATACTATTTTACTATATTATTTTTGCTGGTATTCTCTTTGATTAAAATGATAACTTTGTCAGCTGATGACTAGTGACTTTAACCACATGCTTTATAAGTGTTCCATTACGTAATTGACTAAATAAGGTCACAAGGTTGTTTACCTTAAAAACATTATAGACGTTCTTTAGCAAACAGTAGCTATTATGCTGGAGTCAGGTTTGGATCAGTTCGTGCTTTGTGTATAATAGTTCTTGATATAACAGAAGGGTGCAGTCAGGTTATGAACTTAAGTCGGTCCAGACATTGAATATTTACTCTTTATGATTGAAGATATGAATCCTCTGATGGTTTGCCTTGATGTTAGATCCAGATGCTCTATTACGTCAAAAGTAAGTTGTTGAGCACGAGGAGGAAAAGCAATATAAAGATGAGTTGCACAAGCTTGGAAATTCTATTAAGTGGAAATGTCCATTTCCTTATTTGTAGGAACCCAAGAAGCTATGTTATTTGAATGCTATGCCCTACAAACCCATAAAGTGTATCAATTAATTTGCATAGTTTAATATGATGCGTTAAACCCTACTAATTCCAGGCATTCCAATATATTAATCGGAACAATCATTACATATCTATCATTATGATTTGTCTGTCTTTCTTTGTGGCCAAAATAGATTATTTTTTATTGTTGTTTTGTGCTGCATAAACTTTTATAAACTTTTTTTATAAAAGTTTATGCTGATAAACTTTTTTTTCCATTGTCTTGACCTGCTTGTATTGACTTCAGGTGTCAAGGTGTCAGGGTGTCAGGGTGTGAAACATGTGCACCTGAAAAAAACAGCCATCTTTTAACATGGATGATATGTTTGCAAAGGGGTCACAGCATACTTTACTCATACTCCCACAGAAAATGTGTGCTGTTGCCATGGCTCATTACAGATGAGTACAGGATATGAGGCTCACTGTAGTTGCCCAATTCACCTTCCGTCTGTCTGTGTGGGTAGGATGGGTCCTATATCATCATCTCTCTCCAGCTCATAATCTATAGAGCTTTGAGTGTTGGCTGTCAATGTTTTAAATTTTGTGCAATATGTAGTGTCCTGGTTCAACATTTTTTATGTGTGTACACTATTTCATGGCACTTTTTTTCCCTCCCATCCGTATTAAGTTAATCAAACAGCATTTCCATGGTAGAAACTGAGGATAGCTATGCCAGTTGATCTCAGTTGACATTAGAAACGCTTGTTTAAAATGTGTACCTCATTTATTCAGTGCAGGGTAGATACTTAATTAATCCTGAAGTAAAGTTTAGGTTTATACCAGAAATAAAAAAGGAAATTACATACATACGTTAAATCAAACTATAAATTGACATATAAAAAACTTTGAAATATGAAGTTCTTCATATGAATTTATTATTACAAGGATGAGTTTATCTTATCTAAAGTACAACAAGGACTTCTAAGTCTGTTTTGGTCTGGAAGAGGCCCAAATCTCCTTAGACATAGCCCGACTCATTATAGAATTTCTTGGCTATGGAGAGAAATTGCCTTGTGTGTATTTGCATGTATGAATTATATGGATAAAACTTTAACCTTTTGATCAGACATGCAACTGCTGTACCTTGTGCTTCACATTTACAATACAATTTTTATAAGGAGCTTATCCAATGACAATAATGTTAAAAATGGATAACACTAATAATCACAAGTAACTGAAAGGGTGTTTGCGTGCTATGGAACTGTATAGTAATATACAGTAGGTTTTCTTAAAACTTTGTGGATTTGTTTACTGTTTCAGGCTGTGGGGTAGTTGGTGTGTATCATCGAGCTGAGTATTTTGTTAACAGTAACACAGTGTGCCAATGTAACAGCTGTACAATGTTTTCATGTGTGTGCACACTCTGGCTCTTGTAGTGCGTGTCAGGGCTTGTGTGTGGCTGAGCTGTCGATGGCAGCTGGGGTGTTATTCCAGGCCATGAGGCCCTTCTAATACAGTACAGGCTGGTGGATATGGAATGCAGCTCTGGTCTTCACTCTGCAACAATGACGCGTGATTGAGTCTCGTCGCAATCTTTTAATTTTCCTCCCTTTAGTGCCCACCTCTGTTGACCACGTAACCAATAGCTACCAAGGAAACATCAGCACTGCACAGCTGATGACCACAGTCAGAACAAACCATAATCACTCCCAGTCAATTCATGGTTTAGGCACATGCATATAATGATGGGGTTTGTTTGTTGTCAGAAGAAGCAGACTTGTAGTCAGTTTGATGCTTTGATGCAAACTAGGGCATTCCCTTTAGTCATACCACTGTTTGGAATGACTAAATCTGAGACGCTCTCAGTGCTGTTTTTAGCCCACACTGGAGGGCATGAGCTCATGGTTCTGGTGGCTCCAGAGCACTGCCTCCAGAGCTGTGATTTATGAGGGTTACATGATGTCATCAGCTGTCCCCCTCCGATGTCCTAGAGATCCAGTGTGATGGCAATGACACTGCTGCTTATTCTTTCATGAGCTCATAATTGGCTCGAGAAGCAAATAGGTTCTTCACCTAGTATCTGAGTTTGTTATATGTTTGTTATTATTATTGACTTGACACCCCACCCCCCCCCATTTCAACCTGAAGAAGTCATTGCTGTTTTTTTATGAGGAAAAAATTGGTGGATTGCTGTTATTAATACTTCACACCAGGGGTTAGAAGACAGGCTTGGGTGTCATCCTGTGGGTTTGGAGACAAAGGTCCGTACATGGCACTTTGAAGCTCATTACTTCCCTTTAACAATGGTTAGGTACTCCCACACTTTCATCTTCTCTTTCATGTGCTTCAGGTCCTTTCATATAACTGACCATTTTTTTCTGTTTTTTTTCTGTTTAATCTAGTTTATTTTAACACCTGTGGTCTAACACCATTGGCAGACTTTTTCCAGTCACTGCTATACAACCAGCTTAGCAATTGCAAACCATATTTTTAAGATAAAGGATATGACAAATTCACTTTGTTAGAGACACCTGCACTGCACAGATTAGCGATAAGAATAAGTTTGTGCCGGGTTGGTGTTATCAGTTTATTATTCACACTTAAGAAATATACCCTTGTGTCACTGCAGGACCGACCACAGTCCATCTGTTTCTCTGTATGATTTGTTAGACATCCTATTACCCTGCTCATTAATGGTCAGGACCCCTACAGGACCACTGGTAAGCTGGTAGCATTTTTAGCACTGTAGTAACATTGGCTGGTTTGTGGTACACTGCTGTGCATATGTGATGCACAGAGTGAATTACACTGCAGTGCTGCTGGAGTTTTTAAGTAACTGACCACTGATGAATGACTGTCACAAACTGCAGCATCAGTTAAATCGTCATCAATAAAGTCTCATCTGCAAGGTGGACTAGCAGGTTAGATGAGTAAGAGAGAATAAGTGGACACATTTGGAAAAACTCTAGCCATTAATGAATGGGAACAAATGATGCAGAAAAACAGATGGACTACAGTCTATCATTGTGAACAGTAAACAGTGAGTGAAGTAGCTGATCAAGGCACACACTTAGATTTTCATTGTTCCAGCGACCAGCCTGCTACAAGCCAAGCCCTCTTTTATACCCTCTTTCACAGTAACCTAGAAGAATGTTACGTTTTTTTAACCATGCAACAATTTAATCATCTGTCACTGAAGCCACATTTCTGCTAGAGACTGTTCAGATTTGCTTTAAACTGACACAGTTCACTCTGTATTACGACCTATTCTTTGCTGGTGGGATTTGGAGTAGCTCAGGCCTTTTAGAATGGACTCCTGCCTTTGACAGGAGAATCAGCAACAACAAAGGTTCATTTAGAGCAGGATCTGTGCAGTATATACTGCCCTGTCATCTTCACACTGACTGAAGTCACTATGGGTGGCTATTGGTCCTGTAAGAGGGCCCATTGAGGCTGTAACAATGTAAGCATCTGCAGCCTTACTCACTGATAGTCAGCCACAGAGAGAGAGAGAAGTACAGGCTTGGTCTTTGTGCCGCCTTCTGCATTTTTCTGTGAAGGTCAGCCTTATAAGTTATCAAGGTAGCAGCTCAAGTGTATTTAGGCAAGTGGGAATCCCCTTTTTATCTTGTGAAGTGTCCTGCCAGATTATTAGCACTGTACTTCACACTTCTTATAAGCATTTTAGCTTAAAATAAAACTCAAAAACAATACAGAATTAATGAAGTGTAAACATGATGTGATATGCAGGCCATATCACCTTAGCAAGTAGTGTTGTCATGGTACCAACATTTCAGTATTCTATACCAGTACCAGTGAAAATCTACAGTTCTCTGTACCAATTTCGGTACAAGCTATTTTTATTAATAACAAACAATAATTAAACAAGCATGATTGAATAAATAACACACACTTCTTATTTATAAACTTAGATAACACATGAAGTCATGTAAATGAATGGCATCTTATTGTAAATCCTTACCAAACAAAACAGGACTGTATTTGACTGGACTTTTATTTAATCAAAATGCACAAACCATATTTCGTAACCTAGAACTGCTTTTCTGATGGACCGATTTTAAAGATACAAACATTAATCATACATTTCTTCTCTAACACACACATTTTGGCTACAGGGGTCATTTAAAAGCCTCTGGTGTGTAAAAATAGTACACTATTGTGTCCTGTTTTAAACACTATAGGAGCATTAAACACTTAATAAAGAAACTTTATTCTGATACTCGCATTAGCATTAGCCACTCTTATGCTTATGATTAACTAAGCAAATGGCAATGTTTATTTCAGTCTAACATTCAAATTACTATAGGGTATTTTTTTATAACAAAAGCTATAAATATAAAACAAAATTAAAACTTGCCTGCTGGAATTCTTTTATTAAATCGTGATCGTGATGGTCTTTGAGGTGTGTTATAAGGTTCGATATATTCCCTCCTTTTGACATAAAACTTCGATGACACTGCTTGCAAATGTTGCCCTTGTCATCACCCGTAAAAACAATGTTCTTCCGCGTGCAACTCTTTCCTCCTTTCTTTACAACAAGCGGATTCAGAGCTGCCTCATCAGCAGCACCGCCGGTCACATTGTCTATGTGTTTTCACGAAGAAGACACAACTGCACAATACGCACATAGTGCAGCAAGAACCGGGTTGACCAGGTGCTTGGTACCACTGGTACTTCAGAAAACCTGGTACAGTAACATTTAATAATAATTTTTTGGGTACCGACTTGGTACTGAAATACCGGACTAATAGCTAATTATCAACATGAACAAGTTTCAAAAATGTTTAAAATGATGTGGACACAAGATTCACACCCTAAATTGATAGTCTTCAACTCAGCTAGAAGCCATCTCAAACCAACATATCATTTAGAGTTCTCAAAACATTAGTAGGACTTGGTTGAAGGTTTAGATTTATCTAAAATCATAATTTTTGTTAAGTGTGTTGGCAATTTTTTTAGCCTACATGTTATTATGGAAGGCAGTAAATATTTTCATTCAGCAAAACAACTTTACCCCAAAATCAGTTTTTTTCAGTGAGAGTCCCATTCCCTGATGATTTCATGTCCAAGATTGCAATCATATTTTTATTTGGAACCTAAGGTCGGCTAGTTAGTTTTTATTTGGCAGTATGAATACTGTAGTGGTTATGATTATATTTTAAGTTAACTGATTATAGTTCATGCATTTAAAATTCCACATCAACCTATTAAAGAGGAAAATGTGTGTGTATGTGAATGAAATGTGAGCCTGGGATGAGTGTTTTAAACATTAATGACTGGAATTAGTGCTGACTACATTTGCATTAATGCATTAATGGGATTAAATTGTTATGCAGTCTTTCTTGTTTTTATCTTATCTGAAATCTTTTCCTGAATAGAATGTTAGAGGAGACCCAGCTCTGTAAGGAGGTTCACTGTGGAAAGAGGCTTACACTATCATAGGAAGAGAGACAAAGATGGAATTCTTGTGAAATGATCACTTGTTTTGCAGTTTTTAGGAGGAAAGCTGCTCTGTAAAAGTTATTTCTGCAGAAATGTTATTCTGGCTTTAGTAGGTGCTTTCACGTGGAAATCAATATGCTATCTTTTTGTATTCAAGTTTAGTTCATTCTGTCAACAAGAGTGTATGATTTGGTGCTTTGAATTTATTGAATGCTGGTGTTTCAGCCACATTTGTTCTTAACAGGTGAATAGATTCGAGCAGATAGCCATTTTCCTTACCTACAAACCATTCTACTGTCATGATTTGTCTAAGAGTTTAGTGGCTCTTTAGAGGATGTCACTTTAGCCACAAATGTGCTTTTTTTGTATTTCTGTTCTGCTAGATCTGCTCTAAGTGCTATTATTGTCAAATCGAAGCAACTGGGATAATCTAGAACAGCTCCGCAATTAAGTGATAGAACGAGTGTGTCAAAAATCACACTTTGGACAATTTGTTTTAGTGCATAGTGCATTCACACTGACACCCAAGCTAAAACTCAGTGCTCTTAAAGTCTTCGGATGGTGCACTGATCACGGTAAAGAAACGCAGTGCGGAACGATGGACAGTACTCCACACCATTTTGACTATGGACACCAATTTTGTCTATGCAGCGGAAGGGGAGGGACTTCAGCAAGTTTTCAGAGAATAATTGTGGCCAACAATGAAATGCCAGTGTAAGCGGAGGCAACAAGACGCAATCAAAATGCAAATAAAATCAAAGGAAATTCATTGTGCAAAACGTTTATGTTCCATTTAGGACAGCACTAACTTAAAGTGGAGTGGAGTGCCACTGCACTCTGGAGAAGTGTACACATGACACTGGAAAGATGAATATGTCATCTCATAAATTAAGATGGATCTCTGTCAGGGGAACACTGGCCACTAGAATGCATAGTGCCATATCATGGTCCAGGACTGTTTTTCAGGGTTAGGCCCTTTTACATTCAGTGAAGGCTAATGTAATTTCTACACAAAGATTATATCCTTCCAGATTTGTGGCAACAGTTTGGGGAAAACCCCTCCCGTTTCATCTTGAGTGTGCCCCTGTGAACAAAGTGAGTTCTTAAAGACTTAGTTTGAAGGGCCTGTAGTGTGAAGGCATTTACCTGCGGTGTGCCCTGTTCTCAACTCTGCTTGAATGGAGAGCTGCTTTACAGTTTGGTGATTTCCCTACTCAACCACACTTGGTTCAACTCCCTTCCTGAAGTGTACATCGGTCCTGCAGGACCAGAGATCCTTGGCCGATGGGATGAATTGGAGTGTTTTTCTAAGCTGCTTTAGTCTACCATGGAATAATCTTTATAATAAGGTGATTATAAAGTCAGTCCAGATATCACTGCTGTTACTACTCCTCTGTTACTCTGCTTTTTTGGATCAGGTCTTTAACTTCTTTAAAACTATTTTGTCTTCTCACAAAGTATTTATAATCGAATCTGTCTTCAGACCTAGTGTTGCGAGACTATCACTGTGTTCTATATGTGTGTGGAGCAGATACAGAATGAAAAGATTCACTTTGAGCACAACCAGTATTCCCTCAAATTATATAAAATCTTAAACACACCAGCCATCTTATGAAGGAGTGTTTTCCCAAAATAAAATCTTTGAATGTCCTGTTTAAAATTGTCGTTTGATTTGACATTTTTCCCCTAAAACATGGAATTGAATGTGTTTTAATAAGACACCATGAAACATGGATTTTAAAAATGTGTTGCCGACCTAATTGTAAATTCCGATGTAGGGCATAACCCAGATCCAGTGTCTTGTCAAGCTGTAGTCAACAAGGCATGAAATTACAACACTGATTTCTGTAACCTGTTGACAAACATTTTTGTTATGTACAGTAATGACTGTGGCCAAAATGGACCTCTTGATTGCACACATGAGTATTTCTGTCTGAAACAGAGTAGTTTTTGTTCCGTCTATTGAACACCGTAGATCACTACATCAGCTGACTCTGTACTGTGAGTCTTTAGTTAAACAGGTGAATGACATTTCAAGTCAAAGTCAATTTTATTGTCAATTATGCCATACGTACCAGACATACAGAGAATTGAAATTACGTTACTCTCAAACCCCAGGTTCACACGTAAAAAATACAAAAAAATTTAAGAATACAGACATGTAGCATTAAATATAGAAGGTGCCATTTTAAAAAAATATATATACAACCAGATACAATTATACATATGAACTATATATAAAGTTGCTAGGAGCTGCTAGGACCGAGCATCTGAGCCAACTAATAGCAAGAAACTAAAACAATACCAGGTTCTTATTTAGTGCAGTGGCTCGCCTAACCAAACCTATGACACCTGCAGAGAATATCCCATCACAGTTTAGAAGTGAAGACTTTATGGACTTCTTCAATGAAAAAATCAATAGCGTCAGGCTGAAAATAATGGAGGTTAAACCGCTAATAGCATCCCATGATCCAGGAAGAGCTGTATAAACGTATCACCTCGGCAAAATCAACAACGTGCTTATTGGACCCAATACCAACCGGACTCTTAAAAGAAGTGATGCATACGGTCGGAGAGCCAATCCTAAACATTATTAACTCCTAATTATATCTAGGTCACGTCCCTAAATCCTTCAAGTTGGCAGTTATTAAGCCTCTTCTTAAAAAACCTAATTTAGACCCGAACGAAATAACAAACTACAGACTGATTTCAAACCTTCGGTTTATATAAAAAAATACTCAGAAAGGTAGTATCAGCTCAAATATGCACATTCTTGCAGTAAAACGACATCCTCGAAGAATTTCAGTCAGGTTTCAGGCCCCATCATAGTACAGAAATCGCACTAGTTAAGATCGCAAATGACCAGTTTTTAGTTTCAGACCAAGGCTGCATCTCAAGTCTTACTTGAACTTAGTTCTCCATTCGACACTATAGATCACAGTATTCTCATAGATCGGCTACAAAATCACATAGGTATACATGGACAGGCACAAAAATGGTTTAGATCATACCTGTCTGACGGACACCATTCTGTTGATCTAAATGGAGAACTGTCTGATGTAATGCCAGTGAAATACAGGGTCCCACAAGGGTCAGTTTTAGGACCTCTCCTGTTCTCATTATACATGCTTCCCTTGGGTGACATCATTAGAAGACATGGGATTAGTTTCCATTGCTATCCTGATGATACCCAACTATATATCTCAACTAAACCAGATGAAATACCTGAGTTGTCTAGACTAACTGAGTGTGTCCAGGATATAAAAGACTGGATGACCAATAATTTTCTTTTAGTGAATACGGAAAAGACGGAGATATTACTTATTTGCCCAAAAACCAGTACAAAACAGCTCTCAAATTTCAGCCTGCGTTTAGAAGGACGTACTGTTACTACCAGTTCGACAGTAAAAGACCTGGGCGAAATATTAGACAGTAACTTGTCCTTCAAAAATCACAAAATCAGCCTTTTTCCATCTCAGGAATATTGCCAAAGGAGCATTTTATCCGTATCTGGTGCAGAAAAGCTAGTTCACTTTCATGACCTCTAGACTGGACTATTGTAATGCATTGCTAGGTGGTTGCCCTGCATCCGCAATAAACAAGCTCCAATTAGTCCAAAATGCAGCCGCCAGGGTTCTTACTAGATCCAGAAAATATGA
>JBBPDH010029058.1:0-10452 GCA_037974565.1 Clupeocharax schoutedeni
GAATGGAGCGTTGCAGCCAGCAGCGCCTGACTCCGGCCGCGGCGGGAATAGAGCACAGAGCCGGGCAAGTTGAAAAAATTTTTTTTACAGCACATGTTTAGGCTTTATTCGGACCATAAGACGCAGGGACTTTTCCCCCTCAATTCTGGGGGGGAAAAGTGCGTCTTATGGTCCGAAAAATACGGTAACCAGGAGCTGTGATTGGCCACCCTGTCAGAAACACAGTGATTTGTTAGAGGCTCTATTATATATAAAAAAAGAGGCTCATTTGTATTTTGCAACCTTTTATGATATCAGTATTGCAGAGACAGATATCACAATGACAATTAGCAGATGATTCATTGTCCAACCCTAATAATAACTTGCTCCACCAAACAAACCACATTCTTCATGGAAACGATGAATATCTCAATAGTAAAAATAAGTCTACAGCTGCTAGAGGACTTCCAATGTACAAGGAAATGTGAAAATAGATCACTGTATTACAGGACCATTTAAATGTACACAATTCGCCTTATCCCCAGTGTAGTCCACCAACCAAGATATGAAATGAGGGAAAACGGTGGTGGCGGCCTAGTGGGTAGGATACTTGCTTTTGGACCAAAAGGTCATGGGTTCGAATCCTGTTCCAGGGAGGCAGAGAAATAAATATACCTTTTGATTTTATTACATCTCGTGGTGAGCTTCCTTTTATCAGAGTTCATCTAAGTCCTTTTTGAAAATGTCTTTAACTTCGAGACTATTAGCGATTACTAAACACATCTACGAGTGTGTGGCAGTTTAGACATCCCTCTCTAAACAGAACTAAGTTTAACATCAGTATCAGATTCTGATCATTTTCTCACACTTCTTAAATTCAGCTCATATAAAGAGAATTATTTTCCTCTGGGAGGTGGTTTCCTCCTATTGCCCCTCAAAGCACTAGGGTCTACAGGACACACCTCAGGTTAAAGCTCAGAAACTACAAAATAGACCCTAACGATCACTCTGTTTACAACATTTCAGTTTTCCCACAGTAATGGGTGGTGCTGGTGTAGTGGGTAGGATACTTGCCTCTAGAACAAGAGGTTATGAGTTCAAATCCTACCTTCAGCACACCACCACTGTGTTCCTGAGCAAGACCCTTAACCCTAAGTTGCTCCAGGGAGACTGTCCCCTGTAGTTAGGGAATGGAAGTCGCTTTGGGTTCCTGAGCAAGACCGATTCTGATCATTTTCTCACACGTCTTAAATTCAGCTCATACAAGGAGAATTATTTTCCTCTGGGAGATTTTTTTCCTCCTATTGCCCCTCAAAGCACCAGGGTCTACAGGACACACCTCAGGTTAATGCAAACAGCAACGACAACCAACAAAAACCTGTAAAACTTGATCTGCTGCCCGAGAGCATGACTGTACACTGAGGGATATACTTGTTAAAACTTGTGCCGCTTTTCCATTAAAGTAACCGCATCATACAGAAAACAAATGTGTTTCCATTACAAATAAAAAGACCCAAATTCGAACTGTAGCTAACCTATACCCAACCCATACCCGACCTATGACCAGCCAGTAATCCACCTCTAGTCCATAACTGACCACCTGAGCAGTACCTGACCCCTAACCAAGTCATTTCCTAGCTGTTCCAGAACTGAATCACTGCTATATGATTAGTCGAAATATTGTCAAAACAACAGACAAACTTGGAAAAAGATCATTGTTTTTTACTGTTCAAACAAAAAACACAACAACGGAGAGACAGACTTAACAACTGGAAAGTTGACGAAGTACAAGCACTACTGTCTCCCTAGGCTAAAGATACATTTCAGTTGGAGTTTTCTATGACGCTAACAAACTGATCATTAACATTGTGAGAAACGCTAGCTGTACCGTGCTAACCAGCTGTTTTGAGGGTGCCAGGCGAGAGCAAGCAATCTATATATTTGCATAACCTGTTGATACTTTAATGGTTGATGTAGTATTTGAATATCATGACTCATCCTTGGTGACCAGCCAGTTATTCATCTCGGTGTAAAGTCCTGTCACACTAATGACATTCTTGCTGACAATTAATTGCCAAACAAAACAAATGATTAATGATTTAATGAGATTTTGTTCAGTGTATGCATTGCATAGTGGGCTGATGATAGGTCTTCCTTTCTAGCTGTTGGTCTCAAGTGATCACCCAGATCCCTCAACCTCAAATAAACAAACATTATTCACTGCCGCCCTCTAAAAGTATTAAAACAGAGAACCAGAAGTTAGACTTTTGTTCCTTTTTTGTAAGATCCACGCCATGTCTCAATGAATACATCCTCTGCTTTTGTATTTATCTGCATTTGCTGCAACCAAGCAGAAAATACTAGAATTCAAAGCTGACTCATTGTAAGAATTCATTGTAATTATGTGCTAATTTTGACAGGTCTGAACGTGGCACTGACCCCTGAGAGATGACTGTGAGAGATGAGTTGGTGTGTTTTGTGGCACAATATTACATTTATGTCCTCAACGGAACATTAAATAGCAAATCGTTTTACAGTCAATAGACTTAGGGAAACTGTTTATTTATTCATAATATATATACATACATATATATATATGCATCATCTATCTTTGTCTGTTTATCTATTTATCTGTCCGTCAGATTAACTATATATCCATCCATCCATCTATTTCTGTCTGTTTATCTGTCTATTCTATCAATCTATCTATTTCTATCTATCTGTCTTTCTATCTGTGTCTATTAATCTATCTTCCTAGCTGATAATCTGTCTGTTAGTCTGTATATCTATTTCTGTCTATCTGTCTGTCTATCTATCTGTCTATTACGTGTTCCACCTTAAGTTCTGGCGGTGTTCTGTCTTTAAGGTGGACCGGTCGGGTACTCTCTGGTCTCGTGATGTTGTGCTCGGTCAGCGATTTAACTGGATGCTGTTTAAACTCCACTCACACTCGGGAGCCTTTACTAAAGCACAGACACGGACTAATCCTCTTAAAATTAAAACACCCCGTCACAAACCGAGCCCCGGGGCTTTACTGAATCAGTCTGAGGATCCGGAGCTCATCTGCAGGACTTCTTACCTTCTGGCGGGGTGAGAGGGGCGTGGGCTTATCCGGAAACTCCACGCGAGGAAAATATTTATTTGTAGTTTGTTCTTTGTAGTTAGTAGTTTGTACCTTGTTCTTTGTAGTTTTCAGATCCCAAAAACTGCGCCTTTTCCTCCTAACTCTGAGAACTAAACCCCTCCCCTGCTTTTCCCACACACACACACACACAGCCAGAGGGGGGCGCTGTACACACAGACAGATAGTTCAGTGAAAACCCGCGATGAGTTGATGTAGTAAAAAATGCCTATTTTTATAGTGTAAACCATAAATATGTCCTCAAAACACCTTTTTCGCTGCTTAATACATTGCCCTTAAAGAAAATGTAAAGCTAAACCCGTAGTCGTACTGTACAGTGTACTTTGAACTCCTGCAGTGCTAAAATGTAAAATGTCAATGTTACCCCTGTATAGACTGCGCTAAAATTCACGCATGCTCGTTTTCTCTGGTATGCGCTGTCATTTTCTTTGGTATAAGCATGGTAATACATTAATACATTAATAAATACAGTAATACATTCATTTAATGTACAGTAATAAAATACAGGGTTTTAAGAAGAACAAAATGAAAAACACGAGAACACACGAGACGCTCCACGGGGGCGTTAAGTGCAGGTATAGCAAATCTAAACTTTTTGTGTTTTCCAAAGTGAATTGATAAGGCATTAAAATTGTTCTTCACTAGAAGTAAAGGGTCTAACCCAAACCCTGAAAAACAAGTGTGTCCCAATTCTTGTGTCCTTAAATTGTAGACATAGATATACATAGATAGATACATAGATGGATAGATAGATGCATAGATACATAAATGGATAGGTAATAGATAGATAGATAGATAGATAGATAGATAGATAGATAGATAGATAGATAGATAGATAGATAGATAGATAGATAGATCTCTCAAGGAAACCGATGAAAAGTGAAGTTTTGTTTGTGTGAGGTGTGTTACTGGCCGGCAGGGGTCGCTGTGCGCTGTTCAATTGAGTTGGAGTTTATACTTGAGCTGTTCTGCTCTTTACAGCACTGCAATGAGTTTAAGGGGACTGAGATATAATAAAGATTTATGCACTTTTCTCACTCTAAAATTCCCACAATTGCGGTGTTTATTTATTTAAACGTGACCATAAACTACCAATGAAAAGTTACATTTGCAGGTTACTTAATAGACTCAGTATTCTTTACTAACAAATGTACATTATCACTACTGACCTACAAAAAGGCATCTAATATAATTATAACTATAATGTGGATCATCAGGCAAGTGTTTAAGATATTTAACAAGCTGTTGATTAAACAGTTAACGAGTGTATTTAAAGTTAAAGGACAGTCTAGAATTGAACTCCCTCACCATGCAACCAGTTAATAGCATGTCAGACATGTACTGTTACAGATTCTTTATTTGATGTATTTTCATTGATACTTGTTTACTCAACACTTTCCAAAGTTTTACTGGAATAAAAATCTGCAGTTTAGGAAATAACTGGATTCATGGTAAAAGTGAAGGGGTAAGTAAATGTTTTTGACCGTTAGTGCACGTGTCCAGGATGGCCTGATCAGTGAACAGATTCCAGATGGAGCCACATGAGTGAGGTTTTCTGTGTGCTATAAACCATTTCTGGTCCTAATTATCCTATATCCTGGTTATTACGTGCATGTATCTCGCAGGTCATCCTGGGTCAGTTATCTTTAAGTGCCGGATTCGTCCTAAATGTGACCAGCGCACGAAGAACCTCCCCACGGTTCCTTAACTGGAACGTGCTGAGATGAATGGGCCCGACTGTTCTCTGGACGTTCTGAATGGAGTGTATAGAGTCTACTCAGGGACACACACTCCGTCCTTTCACCCCAGCAAGCAGCTGAAGCAAATGAGGGCCAGTGAATGAGGGCCTGTGTGTGTGTGTGTGTGTGTGTGTGTGTGCTGTGCCTCAGGTGGTTCCTCCTCATTCCCTCAACCTCAGGTTCTGCATTGAGGTTTTTACATTTACACATTTAGCAGAAGGTCCAATCCAGACTGTCCCATATGCTAGAAAGGTTTAAGTGCACTTAATATTTAATATACACTACAGGCCAGAGGTTTGGGCCCAGCTTTGGATAAAAAAAAAAAACCACAAAACATGCTGCTCCTTCAAACATTTCTTATGAGAAAACATGATTTTTGTCACTGATTTTTGAAGTATAACAATATTTACTGTAAGTGCAGTTTAATGGATGTGAAAGTCTCTTCATAAGGTTTAATCAAAATAACTTTATCATAGCAGTACAGATTCACCACATCCTTTACAGCAATTCCGAAATAATTTGTGTCCAAAGCCTCCCAGCAGCTTTTCAAGTAGCAAACAGTTTTTGCTGGAGCTCATTTGGAACTTGTGGGTTTCCAGCTCGTCCCTGCAGCTCAATGGGAGAAAGCTCTGGAGACCAGGACATCACTCTCTAAACTTCCAGCTTTTCATTGAACTGTCGAAGAATAAAAATTCGTCTGTGATCCATAAACCAGAAGGAACTGTGTGATGTTGAAAACTGAGTGATTCTATTCTTCTTTCACAATCAGCACAAAGGGAATGTCAGTCACAAAAGACAGACTTGATATGTCTCGTCACAGCCCATTATTTGAGCCTTTTTGGCTAAACAATGTGCCTGTTTATATGATTTGCATGTGTTTTAGCTAAACCTTGCAGCACTGTTGTTTTTCAGGACTGACATTTCGATCTTTAGGCTGTTTTTTTCATTGCCGCTGCTGTGCATCATGTCTTTGGGCTAATCAGGCATTAACCTACTGAAGTGAATATGATTAAATCATTTACAGGCCTGAAATGGAGCCTGTTTATCCTGATCTATGAATAAAATGATTGTGTTCTCTTTACTCGAGGGAACCCTCTTGGCCTTCTAGACCTTGTGAGAAGACCTGATGAATTCTGGGAACTAAACATCTCTAGCCTCGTTTTATTAAACAGTCATGTGTGTATTTAAAATCCTACGTTCTGCTGTACTGTTCCCATTTCATGATTAAGTTCGAGTTCATTTTTTAAAACACCCAATAGAAAATATTCCAAACAGATTGTTTCTCTTGGTGGTCTCAAGGTAGATGTAGTGAAGTGTGGTTTCCCATTGGTCAGGTCTTCAGGAGCTGGACTATAGTGCTACTCTATCAGATTAACCACTATTAGGAGGAGGTATCAACAAGCGAACCTAACTTGGGAACTTCTGATTTCCCAAAAACATGAGGCCGTAAAAACCTTGCCTTTGCAAAAGCATAAACGAATGTTTGTTTTATGTTAGTATTTCTGTTAGATTTAATTATGTCAGTCAGGTTGAAATCACCAAAGCCCTTTTATGCTAACAGGATAAGATCATATTTGCGAGGCACTTTCATATTATCAGCCTACCAGCAGAGGGCGCCTTGATTGTAGTTGTAATGATGTCAAGTGGTGCAACTCGAAGAACTAAATTTTCACTGGATTTTGAAAGAAACATGCAAATATATTTCGTTAGATTACCCTTCTCACTGGATACAAGTGCAGGTATAGCAAATCTAAACTTTTTGTGTTTTTCAAAGTGAATTGATAACATGTAGAATTAATTACTTTATCAAGCAATTCTAAGGATTTTTTTTAAAAACAAAAACATCAAACCTTTATCTTTGAAAACGGTATGACTGCTGTATTTTATTTGTCTATAACTTGGAGTTCATAATTTTCCCAAATTCGTGTCGTGAATGTAGCACAATGTTCTGTGGAAAAAATGGACATTCCAGCGGAGAACCACCACCTGACAATGTCAGGTTGACCAGGCGCTAGATGGCGCTAGTGAGCGAGTCAAAAAATAATTCTTTAATATGGACCGTTTCTGTTAAACTGTCATTTGTAAGGTGTTTTCTTTTCTCACTCATGTACAAGAACAGAATGGGATTTATTATTTTTTTAACACTGCTGTGATATTTTAAACACCTAAGCCTGTGTTCATCCACACCTATAGGCAATGAGCTGCTCAGCTCATCAACCAATCAGCACCCTGTAGCCAGAATGCCAAAAAAATCTGCATGCCATAATCAGAATACCAACCAATCAGCACTCAGTAACCATAATGTCAGCCACTCCGAACAATTAGAAGCTGGAATAACAACCAATCAGCATGCAGTAGCGAGAATGCCAGCCAATCAGAACTAAGTTGCCAAGATGAAAGTATTCTATAGGCCAAAATCTCTTTATTACAGAAAATATGTTTTTCTTTTTAAATGCAGTGTGTATTTCTACTTCCCACATTTTAGTTGGTTAATGAAAGTAAATATAATTTATTGATATTTCTACCTATTAATTCCCATTACTTCACTGGTGCCCTCTAGTGTCTGTCAGTCTTTTTTATATAAAGGGAAAAATAGAGAGAGTGAGGATCCTATTAAAATGACTCTGATCTCCTGGGAATCCAAAACCAGTTCTAATGTTCATACGTGGTCTGATCCTGGATCAGTTTTCTGTGTTTATAACGGTTTATCCAGTAAAGGTGATGGAATGCAAGTCTCGCTCAGTTTTGGCTTGAACTGTGCAGCAGGGGGCGTGACAGCGTGGGAAGGGGCGGAGTCCAGTGATAATCGCCCCTCCTCTTTTTCTTCCGCTCCCAACACGCGGAGACCTACACATACACAAACGCACGCACACACACAAACACACACGCACTCAGACAGCGCGAGCGCTAAGGTGAGTCCCAGCTAAACCTTTTCTCTTGCTCATACACACACACACACGGGCTATTGTACGGTGGCCCTGAACCAGCCTGTTCTGTAGTTTTGTTGGTGATTGAAGCGCGAGGTCCAGCGCGTTAGTGTGAAAACAGGACTTTTTTTCTAAAACTTGTGTGATATAGGGAGTTTTTATTTGCTTGCTCTGTTTGACTTGATTAGGTGTGTGTGTGTGCGGTGCATGTATGCACCCTCTTCAGTGTCTGGTGATGAGTTTGTACAGAACATACAATGCTGTGCAAGTCTTGAGCCCCTCGCTTCTTCATATTTTACTTGGAATCACGCTGTTGGTACAAAAAGTACTATTTTCTGTCAGTCAAGCTGTCTTATCTTTGGCATATTGCGTAGATTAATTGAATGAAATGGGAACAAATGTTTTACTTTGTCATGCTGCAAAGTGACTAAAGATGAAAGGAGCCTAAATAAATGTGTTCCATCCACTCAGCATTCAGCACCGCCTGATCATCTGGAATCATCTGCTCCTGTTTCTTCACTGGTTCAGGACTTAAGTGAGATGTGCTTTATTCTGCTTGAATGATTCATACGAAGGTCACTGTGTGGCTTAAAAAACAAAATACATTCCTCTGAAACTGGTCAGATTCAGGGTCTGGACTGAAAATGAGAGACTTTGAAAGTCCTTCAGGAAGCCTGGAGAACTGTTCCTCAAGACCACACTAAAAATACAAGAAAGTCTGGATTTCTGGAAGCAAGTAAAATATGAAGAAGCGAGGGGCTCAGGACTTTCGCACAGCACTGTTGCTCTGAGCGTCAGTTTTTGGTGTTTAGACTCATCTGGATTAATAGTGCAGTCGTATCCAGGATGCAGTCACAGAGTCACAGTACTGTGTTAAAGTCCTCAGCCACACCTCAGGTCTTCATATTTTGCTTCCAAATATGCACCAAAACCTGATGTGCCAGGGCAGGGTGGGTTTCTCCAGGACTGCTGCTGGATAATGTAATGTAGTGCACAGGGGTGCACAGCTTCTGTCCTGGGTGGGATTGTGTCTCAAAAACACAAATAACAGACGAGATGAATCATTACTGGAATTGTGTTTAAGAGCTCTGTAGAAGTCTTATACCATCACTGCAGTGTAAACATCATTAACGTCTGTCAAACCCCACTTTAGCGTGGTTATTAGGAGAGCAAACTCCGGCTAGCATGAATAATGTAATGTTTTCCTGTTGCTTACTGTTCCTTTACATGATTTCACATCCAAAATGACTCACAGTTGTTGTGATCACAGATCACAAGTGAGTCTTGCCCAAGGTTTAGAATGAGGCCCAAGAATCGAACTCCATTCTTCTGCTTATAAGACAGCGATGTTATGCACTACACTATCCAACCACTATTCAGTTCAGAATTTGATCCTGTTTCATTCCAGTGTGTAGCTTTCACAAAGGTTAGAGTTGTGACTGGGCTAGAACTGCACTTCATCTGCTTCAATAAATCCCATTTTTACAGACATAGGCGGCAGTGCTAGCCAGGCAACGGGCAGGGAGCACAAAACACCTGGCAACCGCAGGGAGCCAGACACAGGGGTCACACACACAAGAGCTCACATTCAGTAACAAACCAGGCTACAGCATTACACATACAGCCTGCAGTAACAAACCGGCTGTGTCTCCTGTCATCAGGCAGATTAAATCAGTTCATAGCATCTGGACAGAACTGGACATTTGGAGGACATGGGACTGGAAAATACATGAAGTGCACGGACCCGGTTGTATTATTATTATTGTTGTTGTTATTATCATTATTACCAGGGATTGACATAAGTGGTACGCAAGCAAGAATTGGCGTATGTGGTCCAACAAATGCGCACCAGTTTCCAGTCTTCACTGCACAAATGCCTACCTACTCTGAGTAACTTCATACTGGATCTCCAAGTACCACCACTCAGGAAAAGAAAACCTTCAAAAGAAAAATAATTATGATGTTTTAAAATCGGGTTCCTGTCGGTCCACGGAGCCTTACTTCTGCACCAATCAAATTTCAGTCAGATCAGTCAGACCCGCCCCCTCGACCTTACGCCACGCCCTCTTGACTTCATGACCCGGTATGAGACCCGTTTGCCAGTCTCAGTTCATATTAATACAGATACAAACTCAAAAGGGTTTGTTTATAAGGGGTGATTGATTTTAGAGCAGTCAGACAAACACGCTCAAGTTTTCCCTTTTTGCACTTCTTTCTCAGTTTGGTTTATTGTAGGGAATATTGGAATATTAGTAAAGAACATATTAGGAAATATATTGTTTATATATCGGAGCCATTCAAATTGTACATTAGATATTGGAAAAAAATATGGAATGTCTAAAACAAACAATAGGGTTTGGTGTGTGTGTGTGTGTGTGTGTGTGTGTGCGTGCGTGTGTGAGAGAGAGAGAGAGAGCAGGGCTGATAGTGGGAAAAAATCCTGAGCCTGAACTTTTTTTCCCTTGCCCCCGAGGTGAGTAGGGGTGAGGGTACTATGTATGCGACGCACTTTTAACACATAACTTGTTGCCCCTGGGCCCAAATATATAAACAAATATATAAATGTATAACCCTGATCATCATTATTATCAAGTGGCTCTTTTTAGATATTTTCATATTTGCATTATGCCCCCAGTATTATTCAAGAAAACACAGCATTTTCTTC
>JBBPDH010029066.1:0-10452 GCA_037974565.1 Clupeocharax schoutedeni
GTTTTGATCAGATGTGGTAATGCAGACGCCATTGTTGTTATACGTGCACAAACAGATCAATGACTTACTGCTTGTTTCCTTCTCCTTTTTTGATTTTCTATGCTGACTGACTTGTTGCACACCGGCCTGTTTTTGTGGGGACATTTCCACGCCCCGAAACGTGTAGCTACTCCTAAATGATGGTTATGAATTGTTTAATAGAACAGAAGAAGGTGTCTTGATTATTATCCCATACACACGAGCTCAGCTGTTTTACTGCTTTTCTGCATATAGTTAATTCAAATAACACAATCTAAAGCAGAAAAGCTGTGAACATCATGTCAAATGTGCTTTAAAACAAGCAGTTTCTTCCACCAAAATGTTTTTTTTTAAATTGTAGATAGAGTTGTGAAGCTGTCACAACATCAGGTTCAGCTCAGATGAACATGAATGTAGTTTTGTTCCAGACAGTCCATAAAGCATTTCAATTGATAAAAGTGAAACATTATCTAGGCATTATCAATTCAGTTCATTTTCATTAAAGTAAATGTCGCTACAGCACAGCCAATGCTCAGGAGAGTGATACAGGTATTGTGAAAAAACATTTTAACAATAAAGATGTTAGAGGACTTGGTTTCCACAGCCCCGCCTCCACTCTGGGTTCTTGACCAGGGGTCTCCAACCTTTTTACCTCTGAGAGCTACTTTTACAAAATGAAATTGGCCGAGAGAAACTCATTTTTGTAACGTTTATTTTCATAGCTTATTTCAACCCAAACAAACTGAATAAGCTTATTTGCCTGAACATTAATTATTTGTTGACCTCCACAACTCACATTTTGTATTAAAACACAAAAATATTTAGTTCACCTTCATCTGCATTTTGTATTTCTGTATGCATTTATTTGCACCAAGTTGTACATCGGCAATAGCAGACAAAATTTCTGTCTTACTTTTGTGTTCCTTGAATAATGTTTCAGCCACTGTGATTATAGCCTCCTTTACAATCCCGCCATCGGTGAAGGGCTTTTTGTGCTTTGTTAAGAAACGAGGCCTCTGTTGCTGCATTGGCCTTCTTTGTAGGTTTGGTGAACAGAGACTGTTGTCTTTGAAGCATGGCTTTCAGCTCCTTTATCTTCTCCTTTCGTAGATTGCTACCTTGAAGTCCCATGAAAAGTTGCTGTGGACCTTCGTGAAATGGCGCTCCGCGTTACATCTTTTATTGACTGACATGCTTGCAGCACAGATCAGATATACGCACTTGTCGTTTACATTTGTGAAACAAAACTCATTTTCCCACTCTTCATGAAAATAGTTTTCAGTTTTCAGCCTCTCATTGGTATGGCTGTCATGGGAGCTGCCCATCTCACATCATCTGAATCCAAATCCAAATCCAAATCTGAATCTGAATCATCATCCCTGACTCATCAAGCTTGACATCAGCGCAACTGTTTGATTGACAACTAATAGGCAAATAATGATTTGCTGTAAGAAGGGAGCAAATATGATTGGATATACATGCAAGTTGGTTTTCTGAGTGACTAATCAAATTTGACTGGTCAAGTTTTCAAATGTGTGTAGATTTGTTAACCCTTCGGCGAACTACTTGGAGAGAGGTTGCGAGCTACTGGTAGCTCGCGAGCGATGTGTTGGAGACCCCTGCTCTAGACAAATGAACTTCAAATGCACTGCAAGTAGTAATGTGACACCTCAGTAATGATTTGACTTCTACTAGCTGTAACCTGTGGTTCCCACTAAACACCTACATTCACCAAACCCTGTGCCCCTGATACAGTGGCCCCAAACACTATTGAGACACTTTAGCCACTTAACCATTAGTAAACTTTGGTAGCCTTTGATCACTGGAAGTTCTTTATGCTATTTGAGGAAATGTTTAACACAATTATATTTGTTTCCCCGAAAACAAACACCTTTAGCATCCGATTGTTGGTAAACCCTTTGTGTGGGTTTACAAAGGAATTCCAAGTAGACTGCACTAGAGGTACCCCCTTTGAAAAGGGGTTGTTTAGGGAAGGAACTGGTTATATATAGAACTGTCCAAAACATCCAAAGATCCTTTAAAGCGCACAGCTGGAAATGATGTAAGAAGCTGTTTTTATAACAATCTTCACTGATGGGATCAAATTGTACAAAGACATCTTACAATTATGATCCAACATTTTGGACTGAAGGAATACCCTGTTCCGTTTAAAATTAATGCCACAATCAATTCGTTTTAAGTATTTCACCAATCTCCAAAATACTTTTTGAGTGCACTGTATACCTCACAGTATTTTTAGTTTTAGCATCTCTCAGCCTGTTACAGCAGCATGTGGCACGTTGCACAATGCAGCTTCAGCAGATTAGTACCTGTCAATCACAGCTACGTTCACTCCACTCTGAGGGTATTCATCCTATTTTAGGCTCATTGCATTAAGACCTTGTGTGATCTCCTACATCAAGAGTGTTCCAAGTTTAACCCCTGCAATTCTGAGGACCTGTCAGCACTTCAGTTAAATATTTATACTCGCTGTGTTCATTTAATAATGTTAATTCAGATTGTATGTGCACATTTTAATCAAGTGAAGTCAACTCATTATTTATATTAAGTGAATGAACACAACACGGCTAATATTGATATGATCAGTGCAGACTGACTGACAATTTACCCCTTTTGAAATCACCACAGGGGCCAAGGCAGGCAGAGGCTGGAATACAATAGGTGATGGAGAATCTGCCTGGTGTGTGATCTCTGGCTCGTGGGAGCCAGATGGCTAAGGTTAAACACAGCGAGGAGGAGGACTCCATTCTGGGCCATGGTCCAGAAGATGATGATTCTGAGTGTTCTCCTGGACATGACTCTGACTCCGGGAGTCTACTCTCAGACGATTCGGTCCTCCCTGATTATGAGCGGGAGGACAATGCAGAGGGGACGGCTAACACCCTTTACCAGGCCTGTGCCAAGAATCAGGCCTCATCCCTCCGCAGAGTGCTGGAGAGGGGCGTCACAGAGGAGGAAGTCATGGAACTAGATATTAATGGCAGGGTAGGTGTCCAGTTATCCAATGTGTTTCCACCATTAGCACTGTAATAATTATAGCACTTTTCAAATAACTTGTTTCATCCCCCCTCAATTTGCCCCTCTCAGACAACAGTCGAGATGTATACAACAGCGAGACCCCCGTCCCACTTTTTCCCTCTCAGACTACATCTGAGATGTAGAGGACTGTGCACAATCTCCCCCCACCACACACACACACACACACACACACACACACACTCTTGCCCCACCCTGGACAACAGCTGAGACAACAGCCCCCCCCCCCTTAAAAATGCCCATGGTTTTCACACAATATTAGTGTCAGTGTAAGACAATGTAATTGTACACATACTCACTGCAGTCCAGTCATCTTTGTCATTTTAATAACAAATATATCAACAATATCTCAGTTAAAGACCTGCACTTGCCTCAAATATAATAAAAGGCTCTGGCAGCATGACATCATGTCAGAAATGGTTTTCTTCTGCTTCTTGGCAGAATGGTCTGATGCTGGCCGTTTCCAAAGGATTCGTAGATATTGTGTATGGGCTGAACAAGTGCCCATATTTGGATATAAACCACCAAGATAATGATGGCAACACAGCACTCATGATTGCAGCACAAGCTGGTAAGTGGATTTAGATTTCTTTTTGTTCGTTTCCAGGAAAATATTTTTTAACAGTCATTTAGTCATTTATGTGGGCGGTAAAAGTTTACTTGTTTGAAAACACAGCAATATTATAATAATGCAAATTTTAAAATGCACTGTTTATGAGTGTATGACTATTCTCCTAACCAACACATTCATAACTTAGAGACCATCTATTATTGTTAGATTTTATTTGGGATCATTTTATTATTGGCAATGTTTTATAGGAACATTTAGGAACATCTTTTTAGAAATATCTACATGTCTACACTCACTGACTCCTGATGAATAGGTGAAGGGAAGTAAGATGTGGTCCTAACTATAGCCTATAATGTAAACTACAAAACGAACCAATATGTCAGTGGAGCTGATGAAATGGAGTGTAGATACAAGGTAGGTGGACCTAATGAAGTATCCCATGGGTTTGAATAGTTTTGTCCACTTTTAATGGCTGCCTAAAACGTGTTGCACTGTACTGTACATAAAACAGTAAAGTGATTTCAATTGTACTGTATCACCACAGGTTTTGTGACTATACTAACCTACATCCTGAACTTCTTCTCTGGAGTGGACACTGAACTCAGGGACAACCGAGGCTTCACTGCTCTAATTAAAGCAGCCATACAGGGCAACAATGACTGTGTGGTCTCACTGCTCATGGCAGGTAGTGAACCATTATTACTATTAATGTTATTATATTATTCTTCTCTATGTATACAAATGCTTCAGTTTCATCCTTGAAGACTTTTGGTGGGTGCATCGTGTTGATTTCTCAGCTAAATGAATATTATTCTCTCTTTTGGGTCTACATAACTAAAAAATCTGGAGAAAAACTACACATAAATAAATACACAGAACCTAAAAGCTGCCAACATGAGTGACAACCTGGACGCAGTTCCTATTGCAAAGTAACTGAAATCATTTCCACCTGTGAAATTAGACCCAAACAAACCTTCACACCATGTGATGCAAGATGATACAAGCATGGGCAGGTTTAAAAACTTTAATCCGAGGACATTTTCTTTTCTGATCCCTTGGCTAACTTGAGAGTCCACTTGGAGAACACTGGATTAGGCGGGTGTGGATTTATCAGGACTTATTTAAAGTCCCTCTTCAGAAGGACTCATTGCTAGTGCAATAAAAGCAGGAAAGGTCATTCAAGTTAGACTGATCTATTTCTGGCCAGCGCGCCCCTAACAGTGCAACCAAGAGAATAGCATTATCTCTGATTCCTAACAACAAACTTTTACATTAAGGTCAATGTCTCCTAATCAGTCCAGAAATACACTGTACACACTCTCATAAGTATAGCCCTTACAGTAGTGGGATCAGAAACAGAAAACTTGATTAATCCTGGAGGATATTGCTTGTTATGACTGCACAGACACAGAGATAAAAGCAATGTAAAATATAAAGTCTAAAATAAAAGTCTGCATAACACAGAAATACACTGAAAAATACTCTGCAACACACTTATAGTAACACACTCTGCTCTTTACTTTAGATAAATAACTTACTGCTAGGTAATAAGCTAGTAACACAAATAGTGGTTTGGCATAACTGGCACTGGGTAATTCATCATGGTTCCTGAAAAAGCCTTAGTATTTATAACTGAGCAGGTCCATAGATTAAGGGGTCAAGACTAGCACCAGCCTCACCTGTGACGCCTTAAAGATCAAATTCAGAAACAGCAGCTGCTCAGTTAATCTTATAATCAGTGACTTCACTGGAGTAATCATGAATTAAAGGCCTCTACGTCACCCATAACACCTTTGTGGAGGATAAAGCAAGGACATTCAAATTCATTTCACACAAAAAAGTGTTACAGCTTACTGTTTGCACATCAGTTTGATGAAGGTAAGTAGCACACATAAGACATGTTTGATATTCAAACATCGCTTTTTCTTGAGTAACAAGTCTAATGTAACTACGATTACCAGTAAGCATTGTGTGAACTGCATGCCTAAATCATCTCCCGCCTCAAACAGGCCTAAACTGTTTCTATGTATGTTGTATGTTAAGCCTCACGTTATGAGATGGTGTTTATGAAGTACACTGGATAGACTGGACCATGACTCTAAAGAAGGGCAACTCTGGTCCTGTAGAGCCAGTGTCCAGCACAGTTTGATGGTTCTCCTCAAATACATTCACTAATGTGGCCCCCAACCTCCGGGCTGCACAGCAAAAATAATTTTTAAAATGTTGGATTTACGTTTATTCTTATATTTTTAAGATACTCCATTATTATATATTTAAAATATCCCCATTTTTATGCATATCATTTATTTGTATAAATACGTATATGTATATTTATCTGCCACTCCTTAAAGACCGGGCCGTGAAAACAGTATCTGATATTAAACCGGTCCGTGACGAAATAAAGGTTGGGGACCACTGCTCTAAAGGGTACGGTAAAATGAAATGTGCATATTTTATTTGCTACAGTTCCTTAACTGGCCGCTAGGGTGAGCAAAAATATTCTCTTTCCTATTTACTGTATAACTAACTGCAGTCATCTGCTACAAGGTTCTCACACTCCTGCGGTCCCCTTTTACCGCTTACTTTCAGATTTTGCCTTGCTCTAACACACAATAAACTTGTGCCCAATACATAATAAACAAATTCTCCATGAGCTGAAATATGTTCTAGAACACAGAAAGCGAATATCAAAGGTTCCCAGAACTGTGCCTGAGAATAATTGTAATATACTGTGCTTGTGAACTAGGACTATAGATTACATCAATTTTAAATAAATACTTTTGCCAAACATGGTTTTTCAAAGATTCCAAAACACTTAATTGTTACGATATCAACTGAAAACCCTCTTTCCTGCATGTTTATAAAGGTGTAATTAACAAAGATAATCATTTTTAAAAATACCACTGAAGAAAAATGCTTGTCATTCTCTGTTTAAATAATGTTTGAGAAACTAAAAGATCTTTGATGTAATGCATCATTTCTGGGAAGAACACTTTACATTACAAGATGGATGTGTATAGCTTTAAAGGGTTCTTCAGTCACATATCTCATTTATAAAAATAACTCTTTTGGGAACTAAATGAAAGGCATTCATGCACATTTACTGCTGTCTGCTCCGGCTGTAAAAATATTTTAATGTAATGGATTGCTAATGTAGTTATGTGGTCACATGTGTCTTTGACCATGATTGGAAGTGTTTTAAGTGACTGGATCACAAACACGCTGAGACACACTGGGCTCCCTGCACTTCTGTACTCATGATCAGATCACCAGAGATGCAGGATAATGCCAGGAGCCTGAGTGTATGTGAGACCAGTAGCAGAATTTGGTATTTTGATGGTTTCAATTAGATTTTTTTGGTGATGTAATTAAGTTGAACTGGGTAAACATAGCAGAACTTATGTACTTACTTACCCTTATCCTTCATATCTATTTTGATCTCAGGGGCGGACTTATATGCAGTGGACGCCACACGGGGCAAGGATGTGAAGGAATGGGCGATAAAAACAGGACACTTTGAAACTTTCAGCAGGCTCAGGCAGCTGGCCAGCAGGCCCCGTGCGGAACAATTCTGTGAAAGCTTTGTCCCAGAGTGGCCAGAACTGAAGGAGATGGTGGCCAAGGCCACAGCCACAAAAACTGCGGGGCAGAAGGTTGCTCATCGACTGAAGTCAACTTTCACTTTCAACTTCCCGCACGACCCCCAGGACAATGGGGCCATGGACAACATGGTGCGAATCACCACCAGCATACACAGCCCCCTGATTGTCATCGGCTGCCGTCCACTCTGTCCCACAAGCCCACCAGAGATTGGCAAGAGGCGTCTGGCTGTGCCTGACCTGATGCAGCAGAACCCAGACAAACAGCTTGAGGAATGTGCCGTACGCCACAGCAACGGCTCCATATCTTCAGCATCTCCCTCCACCACCTCGGCCTCCTCAGTGTCCCTGGCCTCCTGCTGCTCGGACACAGAGCGGAGGGGCAGTGTGCTCTCCATGGCCTCCAACGGCGTCCGAAGGTTCGTCCCGCGCAGCATGGCCCACCGCAACAGTGTCTTCCCTATCGGCTGTGTCCCTCAAATCAAAGTCACCAAGTCAAGCGAGCCCACACCCAAGAAGGAAAAGAAGAAGAAGATGACTAAAGGTTACCTGGAGCCACCGGTGTGGAAGTACAAGGAGGCAAAAGATGAAAAGAAGAAAGAGAAGAAACGGCTGGAAAAGGAAAAATCTGATAAGGAAAAGGCAGGCAAAGACTCTAAGAAGGCGAAAAAGTAAACAAGCATTTCAGAATATGTGTACAAGCATTTCAGCTCCTAAATAGCTGCAGTCAAAAACGGACAGCAGTTTGATTAAGTGTAATTTCTCTGTAAGCTTGCTGGAAGCGCAGTGCAGGCCAATGTACATAAGGCTTCAAGACTGTGCTATGACATAAGCCTACATAAATAATTAAAAATACTTCCAACACATGGCAGTTGTTAGAAGGGCTGCTTTAGGTGTTTTTGTAATTTCCCAGCAGTAAAAGTATTGGTTAAAGCCTTTATAAACATTTATGCTGGTTTATGTCTGTTGAAGTATGTGTCTTGTAGCCTTGTGAATATTGTCCTTCAGTGAAAAGTCAAAAACATAATTTTTTGAAAAAGACTTCTCATGGAGGTTTGTTCACTTACATGATCAAAGTCACCAACAGAAAGTAGTTTTCTGTCAAAAACCATATTAACCTTGCGTTTGTGTTTATTTCCTTCTTCCTCCCATGTTATCCTGTGGAAACATGTCATGTATACTGTTGATATTACATGTATAAATTGTCCAGAAGAGGTCAAGATATGAAGAGTGAACATGTAAAGCATTTTAATAACATCGTACCTTGGAAAGAAAGATGTAAAAGAGGGAAGTTTAAAGGTGATGCTGAACTTGAGCTGTTGGCATCTTTATTTTTGGCCTTGCTGTGTGGAACAGCAGAGAGCAGAAGAACTATAGCAGTCTCAGGAACTACAGGATTACTTCATGGCTCAATGGCCTACAGAGAGTGCTTCATATTTAGGATCACGATTGACTATTTTTTTCATTCAGAAAAACTTTGGAATGCTCTCTGCCACCATTTCATTTTTCATAAAGCTGTCTTCCTGTTAGTCTCAGGGATATACTGTTCATTTGTTGCAGTATGTGTTTCAATTGTTATAAAGTGCACAAACAGCACTGGAGTGGCGTGATCAATTCTTTGATAGACTGTATGGACAAATGTATTGGGACACATCTGTTTTCTGGGTTTGGGCTCCTTATTTCCAGAAGAGCAACATGAATGCTTCATCATAAAGACATTTTGGATGATGCAAACTTTGTGGACACTGTTTGACAAGGCCCTTTTTCTGTTCCTGCACGACTGTGTCCTTGTGCACAAAGCCAGACATGGATGGATGAGTTTGGAGTAGAAGAAATTGACACTTTTGGGATGAACTGGAACATGTGATTAAGGCCTTCTCATCCAACATCAGTGTTAGATCTTATTAATGCTCTACAGAATAAATGGGAACAAATTCCTACAGAATCTTGTGGAAAGTCTTCCAAGAAGAGTAAAAGCTGTTATTGCTGCAAAGTGGGAACCAACTCCATATTAAAGCCTATGTAGTCGTGGCATGACAGAGTATTTTTATAGATGTAGTTTTATATACTTTGTTACAGCCAAATGCACAATGTCACCAATGTGTAGATGTTTTCAGTCACAAATCGGTCTTGTTTTTTATTTAACTGATATAAAAGACCCAAAACTTTAGTAAACATGACTATATGTAAGGCTCTGTAACTAACTGGATAATCCAGTCATTTTCTAAGAACAGTCATGGTCAAAATTTCCTTGGGAAAAATCCAATTCACAGGAATGAGAAGAAAAGAGGAATCAGAAAAAGAACTTTCTCTGTGGGAAACCACAAATCCAGGAACCTTGGAAGTGTGAGGCAATAGATGAAAGGAACCTGTGGTATGCTCTTCCTGAAATTTTTTTAAATGGAGGAACTGCTTCTTGGTCAATAAAATGTAACTCTCAGTTGCAAAAAAATGCAAACTACATAACATAACTGTTGGCTGTTTGTTATACTAAATGTTCCCTTCAAAACAGCATCACATCAGGAGTCTCCAGACTCACCTAATTGTGACTTGTGTAACAGCTTCATACCTTAAGTTAAAAATGCTACTTAAGCTTCAAATTCACGCATTGATCCGAGCATTGTTTAAAGTATAAAAGGTACAGTATTGTTAACTTGGTCCAAACAAAATAATACCTTTATTAAGCACTAATGAAAGTTACAATATTGTAGCAGTGGTGTTGAGATAAAAAGCCTTACTGTAAAGTAGAGATTTACACATTAAATATAAATAAAATGTATTATTATTATTATTGAATATACCTTTATTTTTTGAAAACTTTTGTGTAATGCTTTACTTTGTGTTTGAACACCTTTTATAGAATATTATCTCTGTGGCAGGAGTTCTCCATTCCATTTTTTAATGACCCAAACAATTCTAAAAAATATTGTGTGATGCTGTATACAACATGTGACACAAATGACAAAAATACATTTTCCTTGGAGTTTAAACTTAAATTTAACACAGTACAGATTAAGCCAAACAAACACTACTTGTTAATGATAAATACAGGGATAATAATCATAAAACATGCTGACAGTCAGCATATTATATCCCCACCCTAGAACTATGCAAATAATACTACATTCAGACAAGGCTGTGTGTGTGTGTGTGTGTGTGTGTGTGTGTGTGTGTGTGTGTGTGTGTGTGTGTGTGTGTGTGTGTGTG
>JBBPDH010029077.1:0-10452 GCA_037974565.1 Clupeocharax schoutedeni
AAAAACAAATAAACAAAGCCTTCTTTGTAAAATTGATGACTGAGTGTGTTCATTATATATTATATATTGGGTTGACAAAGAATTGCAATTAATCACGATTAATTTTTTACAGATTTGCGATTAACTAGCTTTACAGCCCTAGTTAAAACAAAAATCAAATGCAAAATAATGTAATAAGGATGTATGAATAATCCCAAAACAAATCTGTCAAGCAGTGCATTATAATAAGTTTAATGAATGGACTTGTACATAATTCAGCTGCGTGCAGTCATGAGTTATTGAACTGCTTCGAACATGGCTCAGCTAAACTGATTTTTGAACAGGAATTAGCAGCCATGAATTTAGAGTGACTCCTTTGTTTTAGTGCCATTTGAGATTTGCCAGCATTACAACAAGCATGTCATTGGAAGTTTATCACACTTCAACCCAAATCCCCCCAAGTAGTTTTCGCTGCAGCACTGAATATATTAGTCTGTGATGCAAAAATCTGTGAGTTTTCACATTCTTTACACACACCCAGATCTCCACCTCAGCGGAGTGCTAACATCTGCTGATGGTGTCTCGTTCATTATCACGTTATAGCACATAAAGCTCCTCCTCACAGACTCTTATTGTGAAGCCTCACACCCCCCTGTTATCTTGCATATTTTGTATCTCATTTTGACCATTCTGTGATTCTCGTTTGACTAGCGCTAGCCTAACCCATTCTCCTCTTGATCTAGTTCTTTGTTTAGCATTAATCGTCAGCACTGGCAGTCGGCCAATTGCTCATTAGGTTCTCATCTTACTGTGTATTGTTTTATTGTTTAGCTAATAGCTAACCCTAGCTTAGTGAGGCCTGCTTAGCTAGACCTCTACGAGTATTTCTCTTTTTGCTTAGTTTGTTATTTGATATCTTTTGCTACTGTTAAATCTGCACAAATGTTCTAAACTTTCTCAGATGGGTGTATTATTACAAAAGGCATATTATTACTGGAGAAGAGTTCATTAAATAGTAATTTCCATTAAAAGGTCAAAAAGTGCCAACAAGCACTAGCACCAAATTGCCACTGGTAATTTATGATAACTGGACCTAATGTAATTCCTTATAACATCAATGTCAGCTAGTAATAATATATAAACCACCTGCACTACTACTGTTTAGGGTGTTTCTTCAAATAGGTGCACTTTTGGCCTGAACTTTATAAGCACGGATGTCATTTCCATCGCATTCTTTCCTAAATAGGGAAATGTGGAGGAAACGACTTTTCTGCGTAAAGTGACCATTTGTCATCTGTGAACAGCACAAAATTCAGGGGTGCCATAACTCTAACTATCAGGCCACCAGCTGCCCCAATTCTACAGTATTTTGAGGACAAATTGACAGATACGTTAACACATAGCTTTGATTTGGTAACTAATTGGATATGATCATTCATTTATGGTTTGCGGAAATGAATAGTGCTCATTGATCATGACAAGGATCAGACTTTGTGGGTTGGTACTGGAGTGCTGCAACATACACTATATTGTCAAAAGTATTCACTCACTCATCATAATAATTAAATTCAGGTGTTCTAATCAGTTCCATGGCCACTGGTGTATAACTTCAAGCACCTAGGCATGTAGTCCGCTTCTACAAACATTTGCGAAAGAATGGGTCGCTCTCAGGAGCTCAGTGAATTCCCACATGGTACCGTAATACTATGCCACCTGTGCAAGTCCAGTCATGAAATTTCCTCCCTACTAAATAATCCAGAGTCAACTTTCAGTGGTCGTGCTTTGGTACGACAGCAACTCAGCCACGAAGTGGTGCCACATAAACTGATGGAGCGTGGTCAGCGGCTGCTGAGGCGCAAAGTGCGCAGAGGTCAATCACTACAGACCTCTAAACTTCATGTGGCAGATTAGATCAAAAACAGCGTAGAGAGCATCAAGGAATGGGTTTCCATGGCCGAGCACCAGCATCCAAGCCATACGTCACCAAGTGCAATGCAAAGCGTTGGATGTGATGAATCACGCTTCTCTGTCTGGCAATCTGATGGACGAATCTGGGTTTGGCGGTAGCCAGGAGAATGGTACTTGTCTGACTGCATTGTGCCCAGTGTGAAGTTTGGTTATAGTGTGGGGTTGTTTAAAAGGACCTGGGCTTGGCCCTTTTGTTCCAGGGAAAGGAACGCTGAAATTTTGGACAATATTATGCTCCCAACTTTGTGGAAACAGTTTGGGGAGTTTGGGGACGGACCCTTCCCGTTCCAACAAGACTGCACCAGTGCACAAAGCAAGGTCCAGAAAGACATGGACAGAGGTGCACAGTAATGAAGTACATTTACTTGAGTACTTTTACTTAAGTACAGTTTTTGAGAATCTGTACTTCACTTGAGTACTTTTTTTTGGAAACATTTAAAAGACAAAACTTTTCACTTCATTATATTTCTGTCAAGGTTCTCCTTACTCCTTACCTTCAGTTCTGAAAGTGGGTGTTATTTTCTAAAATGTGATTTTTTTAGCAGATGACAGCCTATCAGAAATCACCAGTAGTGATACACCATGTCTGTATGCTGTACGGGCAGCAGTTAGCTTAAGCAACTTTGAGAACAGCTTCTGCTTAAGATAAATAAAGACTTTTACAAGTTTGACTAATTTGACCACACTGAGATTTGCCTGTACTGTTATCATTATTCTATTATATTAGAGACATGTGAGAGTGAGAGTATTGAAAAATGTTTGATTTGACCTCAAAGTCGGCTGCTTTGCATATTTGCCACTGTTATGGACCTGTGATGTAAAGGTGGTTGGATGTGTTCATTTTTTCAGATCCAGCTGCATTTACAGCAGTTCCGTTGTCAATTTCATTCAAATATATAATACATACACACACTTTTTGTGTAGGTGTGTGGTGTACAATTTATAAAATACTTGTTTTCTTTATCAATTCGGGTTGTGTTCCTTCCTACCTTATATCATCTATAAGCAAGTTAGGTGCATTAGTTGTTGTATCAGTGGTGGCAATAAATAAACAATGTAGTGAAATGTGTACTTTTAATACTGAAGTATTTTTGGCAGCAAGTACTTCAGTACTTGTACTTAAGTGAAATTTGACTGCATGACTTTCACTTTTGAGAAACATTTGACTATTGGTATCTGTACTTTCACTTAAGTAAAGAACTAAGGTACTTTGGCCGCCTCTGGCCAGCACCTCAACCCGATAGAACATAATGGGATGAATTAGAGCCAGACCTTCTCGTCCAACATCAATGCCTGACCTCACAAATGTGCTTCTGGAAGAATTGTAAAAATCCCCATGAACACACTCCTAAATCTTGTGGAGAGCTTGCCCAGTAGATTTGAAGCTGTTGTAGCTGCAAAGCGCGTCATGTTAAACCTTATGTATTAAGAAAGGTATGTCATTTAAGCTCATATGCATGTAAATGTGTGAATGAATACTTTTGTTTTAAATTGTTTTCCGACATTTGGCCTAACAAATACTAGTTTCAAAGATTGTCAATCATTAAATGTTTTACTGTGTGCTCCATTTACCTGAGTGGAAAAGAGAGAACACAACTCTATAGCTATAAGGCCCAGTGCTGGGCAAAGGCCTAATGCATCTCTAGCCAAAGCTTGGTTTAAGGCAAAGAAACCAAATGTCATTGTGCTGCGGCTCCTCTCATTATATTGGTAAAAAATGTTTTCTATTTTCTGTGGCAATGGGGGCCAATAGGGTTATTTGGACATTTGTGTAAACGCAGTGCATTGCACGGCAGTACATAGATTTGAAACATCAAGGAACTATATTGAAATATGTAGCAACATCATTACAACATAGAATTTGTCATGCAGCCTTCTGTCACATGTCTTTGATACCAGTGATTCACTTCAGCCCCTACACAGGTAGTAAACACCCACACATTGTCACCATTAGTCAGTACACTAGAAACCCTTCAGATGTCCTTGTCCCACACAACATTACAGGGTCCCTGTCTCTCACATCACATTGCACTCAGACGTCACATTTTAGCCGCAGCACTCTTACCCGTGTCCTCCAGGCAGCTCTCCTGGGATGTCTTGCTGTTCTAGCTTCTAAAGGGAGATGTTTCCTGCCAGAGGATAGATATAGTCCGTCTCAGAGACTGCATTGCAAGTACATATCACTAGGCCTAACAGCATTATGATTTTCTTGCATTTTAATTTACATATTATTTTATATTATTTTTATATTGCGGTATTTATTAGATTTTTTAGATGTGTTACACTGCTATCTATTGCTAATACAAGTAGATAATACCTCAATGGGTAGGAATATACTTCAAATGTTTCCATAGCAATGTAAATTGCATCCTGAATGTGTGTGCTCATTCACTCAGAGGCCATTTAACAATGTAGGCTGTGCAGGGCTTCATTTATGTAGACACAGGAAACATTTCACATTTTGTTATTGCATGGACACATTCTAACTACTTTAGGGCAAATTTGAATTTAATGGGATACACAACACAATCTAACCACCCACCATATGGCAGTTAAGACAGACCTACTAAGAGAAAAGTATTTCCACAGATATCACCTGGTAAGTGCAAAATTAAATAAGTCCATTAAATGTCAGGCAACTGAAATCACCATTCCTGGATATTGTGCCCGGCACCAAAACCTTCCAGCGGAAACTAGTTTCTAGACTACACTACAAAGACTACAATGACTACAAAAGGACTACAAAACATAGGACACCTAGAACAATATCAAAATAAAAGTCCATAGAAAGACAAGACAGGAAATAAACACAAAGAACAGAAAACATGTTCTTTACATGACGTTACATGACGTTGTGTAATTTTACACGTCAATGTTCACTTGCTCCACACTATAATAGTTTCGTCACATCTGGGATATTTGTATGTAACAAGGTAAAGCATGGTGTATCAGAGATTCTTCTCTAATACCTTTAATCCACTGGAGTTCATTGTCAGCTAACCAATGTATTGGTCTTTGTGTAGAGTGCACAGTGTCTATGTGTATTTATATAAAAAAAAAAGGGAAAAGAGAAGGGGAGAGAAGCTGTGTGAGTAAATGGTGCACAAATTTAGTAAAAGAGGGCTTTTAATTTCCCTTTTAGTATCCAGCAGGACAACTAAAGGCAGTAAAAATAACCACCTCTATCTAGAGAAGTAAGGAGGTACTTCATAAAAATTTATGTATAGTTTGATTAATTGCTGCAATTTCTGTACAACAACAATGTATTTATAATTAAGCGAACGAGATATGACAGAAGTGTAGACTTTCAGTTTTAATTCAGGGGTTTGAACAAAAAAAAAAACTGAAATAAGCTTTTAGAAATCACAACCATTTTTTTCAGAGGCTCAAAAGTAATTGGACATGGGATGGGCAAGCAGTTTCATAGCTAGGTGTGGCCCGTTCCCTCATTATTCCATGACAAGTTATGATAAAAGGTTTCAAAGCATTTCAAAGCCGTTCACTGGACCTCAACTTGAGGTCCAAAAAGGTGTCAGTGCAAGTGAAGGAGGCCATCAATAGGCTGAAAAACATCTATCAGAGAGATGGTGTAAGACTTTGGCCAAATCAACAATCTGGTACATTCTTAAAAGGAAGGAATGCACTGCTGAGCTCAGCAACAGCAAAGAGCCTGGGTGACCAATGAAGACAACTAAAGGGAAACCCTCAGCACAACATCTAGCCAGGTCAAGTGCACCCTTGAGGAGGTCGGCATCTCACTGTCAAAGTCCACAATCAAGAGTCGCCTTCATGAACGTAAATTCAGAGGATTGGCTTCTAGATGCAAACCACTGAAGCACAGACAGGCCAGATTAGAATCTTAAAAATCCTGCACAGTTCAGAAGTATGATTCTTTGGACAGATAAAACCAAGATCAACTTGTACCAGAATGATAGGAAGTGAAAAGAACAGGAAAGCTCATGATCTGCAGCATGTTGTCGGTCAAACATGGTGGAGGTAGTTTTATGGCATGGTCATGTATATGTCTGCCAATAGAGCTGAATCACAGGTGCTTATTAATGATGTGACTGTATCAGGATAAATTCTGAAGTGTATAGGGCTATGCTCTTTGCTCAGATACAGCCAAATGCTGCAAAACTGATTGGAAGGCACTTCATAGTGCAAACAGAGAAGCGTTCCAGTTACTAAAGACAAAACTGAAGACAAAAACAACCCCAATAAACAATCAGGAAATAAAAGAGGCATCAATGAAATGCACCCAGGGAAAATCTGCATTTGGTGATGTGCACTGAATACAAAGGATGTTCATCAAAGTAAAAAATTACATATATTTTATATTACTTCGTCCAATTAGTTTTGTACATTGTAAATGTAATTTCTGAAAAGTTGATACAATTCATTTCTTAGACTGCTTAAATTAAAGCCTAAATTAATTTAGAACGTCTATATTGTCACATCTTGATTGCTTGATTCCAAATCCATATTAGTGCTATACAGGAGAAAATGACAAACTGTAAAACATATAAACCTAACTGTATGTGTTTTTGTATATACTGTAGAATCAACCCCTTCCAAATATTCACATATTGTTGCTTTGCAGCTGTCAGCGCCGTTGTTTGTGTCTATGAATTGTTTGGACTTTTATTATGAAAGATGATGGGTTTTCGTTATTATATGTTACAGCTGTGTCTGGGCTCTGACTGATCCACGCAAGGACATTCACCTTTTTGTCCTTCAGCAACTGTGCCGTCAATTTTGCCTGCAAAGAAACATCCCCACAACAGCAAGCTGCCCTCTCAGTGCTTTACTGCAGGTTTTTTGGATGGTGAGCTGTATTGGCTTTCTACCATTTGGTGTTGAGGCCAAATAGTTCAAGGTTGGTTATATCTAACCATAAGACCTTTTTTTCAATTCACCTAATAATCTTTAAGGTGCATTTTGGCAAAGCTTAATCAAGACTGTGGCCTTCCTTACTAAATTACTTTTGTCTGGCAATCCTCTCAGACTAGCCATATTTGTGGGGCACTTGTGATATTCTTGGCACATACTCACAATGACCACTCTTTGCCATAAGTTCCTGTAAATGCTTTGCCATAGGCCTCACGGTAGCTCAGTTTCCTCTTCGTTTTTCCATCCAGTTTGAAGGAGCTGCCTGATCCAGGGAGGGTCCAAGAAATACCAAACATCTTCTTAATTATAGACTTTACTGTGCTCCTATGGGGTTGATCATGCTTGTCATTATTTTTTGTATATATCTCCTTATTTGTGGTTGTCCACATCTTTATCCCTGAGATCTTCGGATGGTGCCTTGCCAACCAAAGTTTGATTGTTTGCTTTCTGCTGCACTACAAATCACTGGGATGCTCCAGCAATAGCAGTTTCCATGCTTAACTAATTAAAATGATTACAGTTGATCACAGATGGAAGCCAATTAGCTTGGTGTGCGATGGAGAGGGTGATTCGTTACACCTGATTGAGTTCTTTTCACCTGGCATTGCTTCGAGTACACACAACTGGAAAAAAATATGTTTAGCAAGCCTTCATATTTGTGATGTGAATACAATTAATTAACAAATTACAATGGAACCTGTCGAGAGGTGGGGTGTTTGACAGCAATGCACAAACTATTCAGGATGGCAGGAGGACAATGACAACGAATTCAAGGGGTTGACATATTTCCCAGATCTCGGTCCGAATGAGCATTTGTAGGACGTGCTATAAAAAGTAGTCTCATTCATGCAGGCCCAACCATGCAACATACAGATCTGTATTAAATGTCTTATAGCACAAATGTCAAAAAAACAGACACTATTAGGCAGGTGGTTTTAATGTTGTCGTTGACTACTGTATAACTATACAAAAACATGAACAAATCCTTGTATCGCTATTTTTGACTTAGACATAGCTGTTTTCATACACAGGTATGAAAGCATATGATATAGAAAGCATAAATATACGTCATATATGTGATATTTCCCATACACCTGTGTAATATGAAATGCCTCATATGTATTGTATTAAAGTATAACCCTAAAGTTAAACATGTCAGCTTTTGTAGTAATCATTTTACAATTATTGGAAATAACACACACACACACACACACACACACACACAAAAATGCAAAAAAATCCATTCTTGAACTAGGGCCCTATGAACCCCAGCTATTGCAACAGGAAAACCATGGGCTTGACCACTCCTCCAAATAAAACTGTGTTCTGAGAAACACCCATCTGAGCCTGTGAATGGGGGTGAGTAAAGGGTCCTCGGCACTTCAAATCCACACACACAAACACACACACACACACACACACACTCACACACACACACACACACACACACACAAACACAAACACACTCTGGCATGGTACCCTGTGGTGAGGGTTTTTCTGGTAAACCTGTTATTAACTGCTCAAACAACATTGTATTTAGATAGTAAATAATACATGCAGTGTTTGTTGAGTAGTAATAAAACATTACGTACGTTTCTATCTTGGGGTCTGAAAGACGCGACAAGCCCAGCATGTTATTGTGACAGTTCTCGCTGGGGGTGACCACGAGTGGGCCGCATGTCTGAGTCCGACCAAAATTCCAGCACTAACAAAGCGGAGGAGCCAAACGCACGGAGCCCGTCGTTAAAGAAAACTCAGACCGGGTCCTTAACGAGCTTTCATAACGCGTGAGTCATTTTCTTTCCAGTAAAACTCGATCTCGTTTCTCTTTTAATGACTGAGCACGAGCTCACTGCGCTCGCTGAACTTACAGGAAAAAGCCTGATTATCTTACCAGAAGATTCTTCATATGTTTGTGTTTGAGCTGAAACTCAAGCCCTGAACGACAAGTGAGACATCCATTTCGACCGTCACGGAAATGAGTAAGAACCAGTGGAACTAAAAAGATGAGGAGTTTAAAAAAAAAAAAAAAAACAAACATGTTATTTTTTTATTCAGGGTGAAAGAGTGAATAAAGAACAGATTGACTAGACTTGTGCTTCCGAGGACCTTTGGGCACAGACAGTACTTTAATAAAAATGACTAATTGATGATGATTTGTCATTTAAAAACATGATTCTTAGTCCAAACTGCGAACACATATTAAAAGGAAATGTGAAGGGACCATGTCTTATATCTCAGGTAAACAACCAGAAGGAAAACATGTTTTAAACTGGACACATTCACATTTGGTGTGTTGTTCTTCTGAGGAAAAGTAAAACATAAAGCTGTGTATGCTCCCATGAACCTTTGTTTTAGGAAATAAATCAAGAGAGCCATTGAAACAAACATGGAATTGAACTGGAATGGCTAAAGTGTGGTGGGGGGGGTATTTAATGGGAAGTCTTTAATCAGAAGTCTTGTTGCTCATAATGAAAAGAGGCTCTTTGTGATACTACAGAACCTCTACTCTTCTGGGATGATTAAACTTTGCGGTGAGATTTGACTGCAATCACAAGAGCATTAGTGAGGTCAGATACTGATGCAGGACGATTAGTTACGGATCACCAACACCATTCCGACTCCAGGTATTGGACTGAGCTCCATCTAGTTCCTCTGCTCTACAGCCCAATTCTGGAGGCTTTATACCTCTCTGACTCATGCTTAGCACAAGGCAGGGGGACCACAGGCTTATGTGCAGTCTCTCCAGAGTACCCCATTCTATTTATGTGCACACATGAACACTTGGGTCAGCAGTGGTAACTGGCGCTATTTTATGTATGTTTCTGTACGTTCCAAGAATGCTGGGTAGGCATCACACTGCCCCCTGAGTGGTCAGAACGATTGTCGATGCAACATAAGATATCCTTGGACATCCTTTAGCTTTTTTTCAGAATGAAAAGCTACTACACACCCTCACACACCCGGTCAACAAACATAAACTGTCCAAACAACATCCAAACTGCAATCACAAGCCACTATCCCTGAAATCCACTGCTCCTCTGAACCTGTTCGACAAAACAAAATCTTTGGCTGCTGTTAATAATCAAGTGAGAGCCTTCCCTTTACATTACAATTCTATGGTATTTCATGCAAGAACACTTCAAATCCGATTGGATTTGTTCCTTGTCTGCAGGAATGGATCCACTTCTAGCATTTGGTATTGAACTGGGTCCATCTATGACCCCCACGATGCTCTCAGCAGACCTACCCATCTGTGATGAGAACCAATATGACCTACACTTGTGGTAATGCTGGGAAAGTATTGATCAGGTATCCATATGAAGAGTTCTAAATATTGCATGCCGAAGGGAAGCGATAGCGAGAAGTAAAAGGTCAACTGGCAGCAAGGGACAGTCTTGTGCTTTACCAAACGATAGTTTGTTAGCACTGAGTCTGTAAGCTGATAGATAGCAACAGGGCAAAAGAGGCACACACTACATAGGGCTGCAGATCTGATGTAACCAAATCGTTGGATGGATCAATGCTAACAGTGTTAAGCAGGATACATTAAGCTCTGAGCTACCAATAGGCATGACGTAGTACCCTGTGATCTCCCTGCAACATCGAGCTGAA
>JBBPDH010029122.1:0-10450 GCA_037974565.1 Clupeocharax schoutedeni
GTATCGGCCGATACCCTGAGCCCAAGTATCGGAATCGGTATCGGGAGGGGAAAAATGGTATCGGAACATCTCTACTGTATACATTTTTTAGTATAGTTGAGAGAACACAAAGCAACCGTATATTGGCTGCTGTCTTGTTTCACATCTCTGGCGAATGCAGTCCAGCATTCCTGCAGAACAAATTCCCACGTGACTCTCTGGTCCTTATTTTAAGAGGGGTTGGTAGAACATCATGCATATATGCAACTAATTTCTGTTAATTTCATACATTTGTCATTTAGAAATCTAGTAATTTTAGCAGCAATAACTGAACTGTGTGTGAACAGACCTGAACAGTTAGTCCACTGTAGGAGTTCAGCACTTTGGCTTCAGCCTCAGAAAAAGCATGCTCCAACCTCTGCTCCATCATCTGTGCAAACCTGCAGGACCTTAGGTCATCTCCTGGACCTACAAATCTCAGAACTGAATGCACAAACACACACACGCAGTCATGGACAGACACAGACACAGACACACACAGACACACACAGACACACACAGACACACACAGACATGCAGAGACACAGAGACACAGAGACACACAGACACACAGACACACAGACACACAGACACACACACAAATTCAGAAACTCACAATTCAAAATTCACAAAAGGAGAAATGAAAATCATTCTATTACTGTTATCTGTTACTATTTCCAGTAGTTTTCTGTTTGCCAGCTGAATGACTCAGTTAATGGCACTAAATCAAGCCGGCAGCACATACTAATTCACTAAGACATTCAGTTTCTCTGACCTGTCTTCAGCATCAGTGAAATGGCTGGACTGGGTCTCCAGGGTGCTGCTGGGACTGGCACGGACTGCACCAATGGCACAAACTGCCGGATATCAGTCATCAGCCTCTCAATGCCATAAGCACTCAAAGCCTCCACTACCACAGAGGCCATGTAGACCAAATCCCCACTCACCACGTAGAAACCCACTGTTACATTGGGCACTGTGGACAAACTTTGAATCTGTGGGAGCAAACAGACTTAGTCAAAAAGATCTCGGACATCAGAATGACACAAATTGATCTACCATGTGTCTAATTTCTAATTAAAAACAGATATCATAAAAATTAAGCACATGCTTCACTGAATTTGAGTCATTTTGTAACATTTTAAAATGGAACTGTCACATTCATTTCTGTTATTTAACAGCTATTCACATGTATAGCATTAAGTATGTGTGAGAATTTCTAAACGCCTCAAAATATGATACCATCATGATACTTGGTGCCACAGTTTGGGACTACTGCTGTATTTTAAAAATGTTATATTGATATTAGCAAATTTCCCACTTGTGGGACAAATAAAGGTTTATCTTATCTCTTTATCTTGTGTCCCCGGCTTTACCTTTCGCGTGGAGTGTAATCTTAGGAGACTCGAAAAAATCCACAGAGTAAAGACTTTAAAGTACAGTGTAAGAGACCTCGGGGGTGCTATGTTTAATAGCATGCATTTCGGACAGTCTTGGACATCATGCAGGCCATACATGTTATAGAAGGTGGAAGTGGGGGAGTAGTCTAGCTCTGCAGGTAAGACAGTCATGGTGAATGGAGGGCTAACTGTATGGTTTTCATCTGTGTGTGGTTTCCTATGTGTCCTTCCTTTATCTCAGGGATCTATAAATGTACCTTACCAAGAGAAATGATGTTATTAATCACTGGTCAACAAAATACAATTTTTATCCTTTACCTACATATGGTGGCCCAATCTGGATTACAAGAACTGCATAACTAAGTGACAAGCTAATTTCTAAATCACTGCATATTTAAATATCCTCTTCTCTGGCATGGCAGGCTGTAAATAACCCCTTCCTCTCTGATTGTATCTCAGGAAATATTGAGAGCTGTATTGATTATGTCTTTACCAAAATCATTACTGAGGGAGTATAGAGTGCACTCATGAGTGCCCCTTTATAAGCCAAAAGGAGAAACAGAACACCCTTCAGTCTTGCAGTGCTTGCAAAAATAAAGACCATGGTCTAGAGTCTAAATATAACCTAAAGCTTAGACTTGGCAAAAACAAGAGTTGCTCAAAGCCAACCACATGCTACAATCAAAATGTGAATTCAAAAGACATTTTCTATATGAAAGCCATTTAACATACAGTACTTACATTGCACACAATACTAATAACACACAATTGCACACAATACTAATAACATTCACTTTTTTTTTTTTTTACAATTAACGATAATTTAATCCATTTTATTACTGCAGTTCAAAACATACCCAACAGTGGGCAAAAATGCATTAATTGTCAGCCGATTACCACATGTTGCTATAGAAACTGCAATTAAAGCCTCACATTCAAATTAACTTCCATGAGCCACTTAGTATGAAGTTATGTTAAGAAATTAGGATTATTATTTAACCTTCTTTAGAATTTAAGTTCACATCACACTCATTGTTTCACTATTTATACCAGAATTCACCCAACAAATAGGTTTGGGGCTCTAAACTCCTGGTTTTAGGGTTACACTGACCAGAGACTAGTTTCCTGCTTGGGTAAGTATAACTATACCTACATTTTTGAGACATTTCATCAAACTAGCTTTAATGGCTGCATGAAAATGGGATAATTTTGTTGGCTCTGTGGTGCGGTTATGTAGACAACTAAACTAAACCAGCTATAATTTATTTATTGGATTTACTTTTTGCCCCATAATAGCAATTCCTGTCCTTTTTAAAGATCTTTGTTGATGAAGTATGTAGTTTAGATGTTGTGGCTTCAAAAAAAACCCCAAAAAAACAGGCAAATCTAAATACATTCTACATTCTACATACTAAATTCTAAATACAGACTCAGAATATAGCCACTAAATACCAGAGTATTTAAATAATCAATGCACAATCAAAGGTTTGGTGAAATGGTAATTGGGTGAAAAACTGATTTCTATAAGAGAAAACAGAACTGGTTATTTAATGATCAGAACTGGGACAGAGAGAAGTATGAGTACCAACTCATCAGAGATACAGTTTTCTTATCTTATTCTACCCGGAGGAGAGTGTGAAAAAATGTGTGGAGAGAGAAAGATACAGGAACTGTTCAAAGAGAAATGAGATTTGATAGTATTCTCACAAACACAGAAGGCTTTCCCTGGGTGTATAAAAGCAGGACTGTGGAGGGCCTTGTTTCATCACTTGGAGTGAATGACAAAATGACAGATGGTGTCCATGGCTCAGCACACATTAAGGCGGTGTATGTGTGAGAGGGTGTGTGTGTGTGAGAGTGTGAAAGTAGGGTTGTGGATTTCCTTTATAACTGCGCTTTGTTGCAGGTGATGAGAACTGGATTTCTGCCTGTGCCTACTGTGTCAGCTATGGGCACCCCATGCTCTGCCATATGAAGGTGTTATTGAGGAACTGCATTCATTGAGCCTTGAAAAGCACCCTCATTTGCCTCAATTCAAAATATCACAGGATTAATACACAGCATTTCACTTCAGCCTACACCGTCTGCACCCAATCTTTGCGGAGAGCTTTTATTATAGAAAAAAAAGGTCTTCGGACCCCTCTCTCCTCTTTGTGATCAGTGTCCATGCTAGGGGTGTGAGATATGACGATATGAGATTGTGAAGACGATCTATGTGCTGACAATCTGCCAAAGCAGAGACCTTAGCATTGTCTATATAAACTACATTCCACCTATCTATTGTGCTTCTATGCTCTTCCTACTTTTTTTCCCCTCAACCAAATCTAGTCCACTTAGAGGCCGAAACAGTGCTCAACCAACCAAAGTGCACTGACCTACAGTTCTCCCCCACACTGTTTCATTCAGAGCGTAGCGGAAAACAATGGATGAAAGTGAAAATGTTGTTTCCATTTGTTACCATTTATTAATTTACTTTTGTTCTTGTTGATTTGTCATTCTTAAGTAACATTAAGTATTTATTTAGTTTTAAATAAACATATTGGAAACACTGCACAAACTGTTAAAAATCTGTTCATAAATGTCATTTGGCCTAAATGCTATTTGGTTCTTTAGGACTATATGTTTACAAAGGAAAATAGTTTGGTTGTACTGTTCAGTAACTTGCAGAATAGTAAAATAATCTATAGTTACAAATCAATATAAATTGATAAAAATCAATATAAAGTGATACAATACAAATCATGATTTGACTGTAAAAAATCGTGATATCTTGGCAATATCGCCCAACCCTAATCCATGCATAAGTAAACATCTTCATAAACATACTGCTTAGCACTAAAACTTTCTGCTTCATCCCAAATCAGACAACAGCAGGAGAAATACTCTGCATTTTCATCTCGGTGCACTGATTGGAATTTGGATCTTCACACCTTCCAGCTTATATTCAATAGTGCATTTATGAGCGAACAATGAACTCTTCCTTTCCCTTTGGTCTCTGACAGCATAAAAAGCAAAGGCAATTATATAAAACTTTTATTACAGAAAGAAGTGAGTGGAGGAGTGCTAAGAGCATCTTGGATTTTGTTCTCTAGGTTGAATAACATTTGATTCTGCAGATGTTTTGTGCTTATCCTAATGTAGCCACAGTATTTGAGCCTATGAGGTAAGAGGCATACACAATCAGAATGCTATAAACTGACCTTTGCCTGGGCGGCGGTGTCATTCAGAGCTTTCCACAGTGCGAGAGTGAGGCCTCTTGGAAGGTTCTGCTTCAGAATACTGTCTAACCGGCTCCTCCGCAAGTGGATGAACAAAACTGCAAGAGGTGGGAGCATGGAGCAACGGGGCAGAGACAAATGAAGAAGCAACATTCACCATCAAAGGGCAAAAACCGCAGGACATACGCTCCTTCATACAAGGACATAAAGAAATGTCCTCCACTAAAAATGTACTTACTATAGCAGTGAGCTTCATAATTATTGGCACATTTGGTAAAGATGGATCTTAAAATAATGCCTTTCTGCTTAATTAGCTCAGTCCCACACTGAACCCATAAGAAAAACATACCTATTATTGAAGAACACGATAAAATAAAATAAAAAATAAATATAAGTATAAAAAGGTAACCTCATCAAATATACCTATTTTTAGGAAACCCATATATCACAGTTTTTACCATTTTATTATGTTTGCCAAAATAATAGCAAGGACTATGCTGCTTAATGAGAGAGAGTAATGAATCTAGGAACACTCCTTCATACAGCACATTTCTCAAGATCCTCTAAGGTCCTATATTTTGCACTCTCCTGTTCAGCTCTCCCAACAGGTATTCAGTCCATTTAAGGTAAGGCACTGATCCTGTGGCCAATGAACCATTTCAGTGAAGTAGATTTGGGTATATATTTTTAATCAATCTCCAATTGAAACATCCAGCTTTTTAGAAGATTTTCAATAAAGATCTAATCCTAACTATTTATCCTATGTATCCTAACAGGAAGATATAGATATAGATGTAGATATGTATGTATGTATGTACGTACACACACATATAATAAAACTTCAATAATAAAACTTTTATATATAGAAAAACTAAGAGAGTGTTAATACCATGTAGACTCGGACACCTATAGACGACAACTACAGGCAATAGAATATAAACAATCAAAAATGAAAACACTATGCAATAAGCCGTCTTACCTGTTTTAACCCACATTTTATCGGTGACATTGCAGCTGAGTGAGGGAGTCTGGGTTGTGGTAGTGGTGGGGCCCCTGGGTGGACTAGTCCGGGCAGGCTGGGCGGTGGTGGTCCATGTAGGTGGCAGGGCAGGTGCGACAGTTCTCAGAGGCTTTGCTGTAGTTGTGGTTGTTTTTGTGGTGGTAGTGGGTCTAGTGCTGCTTAACTGAGTTGTGCTGGTCAGTTGCGTAGTTTTGGTCACTGGTGATGGAGTTGTTGTGGTGGTGGTTGTTGTTGTGGCAACAGTTGTGGTGGTGACGGTGGTAAGTTGAGGAACACTGCTAGATGTGAACTCCTGGATAGTGGGTTCGGTATGTGTAGACGAGTTTAGTAGTTTGCTGGGAAATGTAGCAGTTTTCATTTGGGACACAATCATACCAGAGTCATTTCCTTTTGAATGAAGTCCAGTCTCTCTGGATGTAACCACAGAGGATACCAGCTCAGCAACCCACTCATCCACCGCAGACTCATCTGTAACAACAGCACATCTACTTAGAGTGCGGAGTGCTAAGGGATGACAACAGAGACTTGTGCTCATGATTTTGCTTGGGGAAACCATGGCAGAGGTAATGATGATAATAAAAATCTTGACTGTTATGGCGGTTTAATGGTATCAATGGCACACACTCTTAATATACACCCTTTTATAAAGAACCATACTAGAGTGATTTTGCATTAGGAATACACCAGTTGAAAATCTTGAAGGACATCACCATAGCAGAAATGGCACTACAGACTCAAAACGACTGGTTTGAGATACCATGGCAATGGTGAAGATGATAATGACAACTTCAGTGATGTTGAATGCAAAGATTCTAATTTACACTTTTGAATCCATTTTGAATTCAGACTTAATGTCGCAATGGAAGTATCAGAATCAACCTTTAATGACACGAATACAGAGTATACAATCAAATCCTCCAAAACACCAGCTTTGCCTTTCCCTGAGGAACTGTTAAATCTTTTCATAGAGAGAGTCTGTTTTTTTTATCTCCCCCATCTCTACTAAAACTGTTAATTGAAAAGACTGAGGACTACTTGGGGAGGAAGATATTTCTCCGGTGTTAAGATAGAATTGCTTGCAGCAGTGGCTGTTCCAATCTGATCAAAACCTCCAGTCATTGTTTGGATGATGTTAACCGCCTCAGATCTCGCCTTTGAAGTTGCATGATGTAAGGTCATAGATATCACTTGTTTCTATTGACCTCTCTGTCTCGGTGGAGACAGTGTTTCAGGCTTACTGGTGTTAGGTTCAGACGCTGGACGCCAAGGCCTGACGCAGTTGCTTCTTTCAGGAATGAGATGGTTTCTTAAATAAACCCAGCGTTCTCTTTCGTCTCCCCACAGATGGCTCACAGCTTGAAGACATGATATTATCTTCAAGAGATTTTGATGTAGCACGGATTTGCAGTTTAATACATGTTCACCTCCGAGTGCTTGTTTTGCTCAAACAGAATAACAGTGTGCTTTTGATTTTCTGAATCTGCTACATCGGTTTTGGCAATTTGTATCATATCTAATCATGAGGGCGTATGAGAAGACATGTAGTAGGACTTCTTGCCGTAGGACCCAACAACATGAAGAAAGGCCTTGTCTTCAGGGATGACAGAGTTAAAGACATGTCTGAGAGCGACTCTTGATGGGTGAATACGGCTGACTAGAATCAAAGGATTCTCTGATTGCATCGATTGAACTTAAGCAGTCATTTCTGTGATGTGTATCTGGTGTATTTTTGAAGTTGACTTAATCATAACTGTCCTGAATGATAGGGTTTTGTAAGGGTACTGTCTTTGAGTGAAATAAGATTAGATCTCAGCACTTGATATACTATCTCTGCAAGCGGTTTTACTTAGACGAGGTGTCAGATATTAAGGGGCCATGTCACAGAAAACATGTTCTTGCTATTTTGAACAAAATATGCTTGATGTGTTTTTGTGCTGTCACAAAAATGACTGCATTTAGGTACTATCCCCACTGATATGTGGTATAGGGGCAGCCAATCAGAGAAAAAAAAGAAAATTACTGAAATCATTACTGAAATGTACAAAATCAAAGATCCTTATGGTAGATAACACAAATGCCATACATGGATCTAAGGGGAAAAGACAATCAAGCCATAAGATGCTTTAAGACATGAGTCAATGTGCTTGAGAAGTGCTAAAGCTGTTAACTGTAAAAGCCTATTCTGAGTCCATCAGTACTGAAAAGGAGATGATTTGCACACAGTTGGATTAGATATATGAACTACAGAAAAGGAGATCAGAGTTGTAGTTCCATGTAATTTGTTTCTTACTGGTCATGGAAACTATTTAGTAAGATATGTTGCCTAAACCAAATCACTGTAGCCACTTTATGGCATGTCCAGTTTCAGGTAACCATCTAGAATGATTTCATCCATGGTATTGAAAATGATGCATACCAATAGAGTGTGTTTTCATACAAAAATGCTATTTAGATAAGATAAGATAATATAGATTAGATAATATATTGGTTGTTAAAAGCTGACCATGCTTGGAGTGGAAGATGTAGTTGTGTACAAGGCAAATACCGTTTGCTTTTCATGGATGGATAATGAAGCAAGTGCTGCAGTGGACAGAGCTGCTGACTCTCTGTAAACCTGCTGTTTTGTGGCTCTACTTGTCAAGGCCTGCGAAATATACTACCGCTGTGTAATTGCATTTGGCTCTGACTTGATATATGCTATGTGACACACAGGCTGCAGATTCCGAGTCGTGTGGAAAAAAATACTAGCCAGTTTCCCATGACCAAATGATTCACTAGCATTATGGGAGACAAAAATAAGGAAGATGTATAGTAGTGAATGATGAGTTCCTGGCAGGTGTTTATGGCCAAATGTTTTGTTCAATTCTATGTTTGCAGAAAGGGGTGTCCAGATCTTGGAGAAACTGCTTATGTAACGAAAGGCAAATGCAGGATGACGTTTATTGTTATCATGATCACATGCTTTTCAGTACATATTGTGGATATTGACACTGAGCCACTGAAAATGCATTACATAGTCAGCATATTTATTCCTGGTTAATGGCAGTATATGAAATGTTTCATTAAAAAAATCCTCATTGTTCTTCATAATAATTTTAAATGTGGCACTACAGGTAGTGATGATGATGCTGAGTGTAATGGTGATGGTGAAGGTGATCGTGTCGACGACCTATTGTTAACTAAGGCAGGATATGATGGTGACTGTCTCTGGAAAAGCTGAAAGTTGCATGCATGTTGAAGCCCAAACCTGAGGCAGAAGACTGGTTGCTAACATGCACCACTGCAGACGAGGAGGGCAGCTTAAAGGATGGCTCTGCTCTCTGAATGGGACCATCTGAAGGTGGCTGGTTGGTCTCATTGTCACTCCTTATGGTGCTCTCCAAAGTGGACCCCGAAAGAAGAGGGTTCTGTGGTTCTGAGGCTGTGTTGGCCAGTAAGGTCAGGATGGAGGAGAATGCGGGCTCCTCTCTGATGCCCTTTGATAGACTGGTAGGATCTGACTGAATGACTGAGACTGAATCCTCATCAATCATTAGCAGACCAGCCAATTGATGAGGAGAGGTGATCAGGGTTGCTTGGTCCAGAGATGATACAGATGATCCAGATGCCTCATAGTTTGAGTCATCTGTAAGAGATGAAACAACCTTTTATATTATAGCATACACTTTTACTACATGAGCACTTTCGAATATCAAATCTTCAGAATTTCAATACGTTTGCACAGATGAAGCCATATTTTGCTTCAGTTCAGATGAAGAGTTTCTGTGAAGAGAAGGTAGAAATTATATTACTGCCCAAAAATATATGAACCACATATCAATTGATCAATTATGAAAGAATTTAGCACTTTCTTTTACTTTCTATTTTGTATACGTGTGTATTCTGTGCTCTGGTCCATTATATAGTTTTACTTTATACATACTATAGCATGTCTCACGGGAATGCTGGCTCACACAGGAAAATCACAATCAGATTCAGCGTATTTTTTTTCTTTTTAAATAAAGTCTTTTAACACCAAGCACATTCTTGCAGATATAACACATCAAAACCATCATATTAAGTTAAAGTGCTGTTTCTTGATGGACGAACACTGAGTAGAATCGAAGGATTCTCTGATTGTATCAACTAAATTGGAGCATACGTTTGATGGGATTTTGTAGGGGCTAGATCTCAGCATTATCTGCAATTTCTTTTACTGAGGAGCTAGAAGAAGGGGTACATATTAAGCAAAACCATTTAATAATCTAAAGTGTGACAAATCCCTTCAATAAATACAATCAATATCTAGAACCTAAAGGACAAAAAAGGCCTGTTCTTGTTCACTGTTTGGTGGCATTTTAACAAGTATAAATCTGAATTAAAAGTAATCAAAAACAAGAGTCATGCAATCTGGAGGTATTTTCTCAAGCACTTTGTGTTAAAGTGTCCTACAAAAAAGCCTGTTCACAGTTTGGTGATGTCAGAAACAACAGTGCATTTAGGTACAACTGAACAGCAGCAAATCAGAAAAAAAGATCATTTACATATGCCATTACCAACGGAACAGTAAAAAAACAACTTGTTTAATTTTTGAATTGGTTGGAAAATAGATAAGCAAAACTAAAATGTATTAATTACATAAAATGAAAAAAAATATATATATATGAAATAATAATTATTATAATAATAAATATATTAAATACTTTTATGGAATATAAAAGAAAACTTATTCCCAACTCCCATAAGTGTGCAGCTCTTATAAGTTGCTTTGCTTTCACTCTTCTGTCCAGTTCATCCTAAAGCAGCTCAATGGG